>VICI01000153.1:0-54973 GCA_019593645.1 Akabosia matsudoensis
CCTGCCGTCACCACATATGATATAGAATTTTATAATTTGGATTTAAGACACTGAAATTCGATGATTCATTGATCCCTAAACTTATGACCAAGAGATAGTAAACCTCTCCAGCGATGTAATCAGTGGACTATCAGTTTAAACAGATTTTCTATGGTGCTGGAGATTTCTGATATGTGAAATATCGACTTAGCTTTCTTTTCCAGTGATACACGTGGCCATGGAAACCAGAAACTTCTTTTAACATGATTTTTGTTACTGCAATTTTGTAAATATGAGTGAAATGAGCCATACCATCATCTTATTTCAAAATGTCAGCAGCATTTCATGCACATTCTTTATTCTTTGTTTTGTAGTGTTGTTGATCGATATGATTATTTATGTGTACACAACCCACCCTTTCGCTTTGTTACAATATAAATTTCATGATATTGTTTGTCACTCTTAACGTGGTAAACCTAAACCATTTTAACGATCTTTAGTTGAAGTATACATCTCGGGTCAATGTTGAACTGATCATAGGAACTTGTTTCTTCTTATCCATATGAGCCATTGTTGGAACAAAGGATTCATAATCCAAGGCAACCTGAATTTATGCATGCATATCAGTATCAAGTCATCTAAAGCCCTAGAATTCAACGAATCCAACAAGAAAAGATTTTTTTTTACCTTCCTTGTTACAATGGTCATCATAGACAGTAAATCTTTAGTGTGTTTAAAAGTTGCTAGTACCGTTGTCAAACTTTGAACAAACCAAGAGCCTTCAGACGTATTCCTCCACGAATAATAACCTTTCATATAAATAATACGGCAGACAACGAATATGATTAAGATAAAATATTCTAGACATGAAACCAACTTGGGGACTATCGAAATACCTGGTACTGTACTGTAGGCTACCAGGAAATCTGCACGGTTTGGAATGACATAAAAGTTTTTTTCCTCGCTAAAGCTGTTGCTATCGGTCTGAGTTCTTGCCCGTGCCATCGTTACTCCAGAATCCAGTTGGTCACCCCTACATGCCTATACGATAAAATATTCGTTTTACGGTATATTGGTTTCCTCTTGTGTGTGGCTTATTATACCTGAATGAAGAACAGTTTCGGCTTCCCGGCTAATGTTGGACATGCATCTGCAGTAAAAGGATTCCACAAATCTTCCGGTCTGTAGTGGGAATCCAAACAATGTATTTTCTCATGCTCCCCATGAGACATCACAGCAATAACAAGGCAGTCTCTGTTAGAATGGTCTTCATTTTGCACTGATGAGAAACGGTTATATGTGAATAAATTTTTCAAAATAATTTTTTTTGTAATTTTCTGATCTGTTATAATTACGTTTTTCGAGAACTTGGAAGAAATCAAGCCTTTTCAGATCTCTGTACGCAACAACTTCAAATCCCATCACTTTGAAACACGCTGCCAATTTTTCCTCATCTCTGTCAGTCCCACTTCTTGAGGGCATTCCATTTTTGAAGTTCTGTAAAATGAACGACTTGGTGTTGTTCCTATGTGCTTGCATTTTTAACTAACTTGCACGTTACATATTAACTTTGTACATAGAGATAATTTTTAAATGTATTCCTAGATGTTTCACCTTATGATTGAAAATTACAGCTTTTCCTCGGCTTTTATGACTCATGTTATACCTTTCCGCATCTCGTTCCACTGGCATTACTGCTACAGGCTGCTTTCCTCCTGTAGGCAGCACATCTTTAAGGCTTTGCGTCCTAAGTAATTAGTATGGAATACCAGATACAGTTTAAAGACATATATTATGTGAAAAAAAATACCGACATTGAAATGTGGTTCACATCTATTCAAGGGTTTCAGGAGTTAAGGAAGATAGAATCCCCTCATCAACAACTCTGAGTGAAGGAAACAAAAAATGAAACCTACCAAGTTTTGGCATCTACTTCTGTGCCCTCTACCTCTCCGACGATTTCCACGGAATCCATATTCTGATCACTGAGTAAGATGACCTGACCAAAGATCGAGACGTACCAACTACAAAGTAAGAAAAACTCGCAACAGGTAACACAGTGTCTCCGTCCCCTAACGTTTATAGTTTATCTGGCAACTGTCATTAAAATGTGGAGCTATGTCCAAGTTTTGGTTATCATGGTTTTCATTGTTTTATCAGGTATTAGCAGTTCCTATGTACATAGGTAAGTATGTGTGTTTAATCACAAAAAATGGACCATCGCAATGTAAACACTATTCGAAGAGTAGTACAAAGATTACAAAAATTTCAAGTGATGTCATACCAGCATTAATGTGTTACATACATTCAACGTTTATAAACATGATTACCTACTTCTTGTTCGCACTCCAAAATCTTCATAACAACGATTGCGGAGACCAAACTACTGAAGCTCTGTTTGCACTCTGGTATTTCTGATTACAATGGGATCCAAATACATGTAACGAGGTTCGACACAGGCACTTTCATAGAGATAGGGTGTTTAAGATATTTATTCAATGCATATACGGAACAGTCATCGCATCACAAAAAGTCAGTCAGATAAAAAATGTAAAAAATACAGTATCTGAGGTGCTACCTATTTTGATTTATCTTAAATTAGTTAATACAATTTAAACGTAAATACAATGATTGTTCCTTTGTAGTAGTGATTGAAAATTAGTTACACTAATGTGCCAATATTGTTAGGATCTTTTGCAGACAAGTATATCTCGCGTACAAGCGTATGGCACACATGAGGAATTTGCTTCTTCATATTTTGAGTAGGATCCTTTGACCGAGATTCGTAGTAAATGGCAACCTGTAAAAAACGAGCAGAAATTCCTTTAATGACTATTTGTCACCTGCAAGGATTATAACGTCAAATGTGTGGAACGTACGTCACGATTGACCAAAGTTAACATTGAGAGAACATCCTTCATGTTACAGTAGTCATCGAAATTGTGACAAAGAGCGTCGATGAAGTAACTTCCCTTCTTGCTGTTCCTCCACGAAAAATATCCTAGGGATAGATACTCTAATGTAAATCTCAAAATGTCTATTTTCTCCGTCGACGCTAGAAAGCATGATTGAGTAAGAGATTTAACAATAAAGCCCAAATTTAACTACTGAATACGGCACCCAACTAAAGACTAGAAAAGAAAAACAAAGCAAGAGTCGTTTAAAAAGGTATTTCCGAGACAGATAGATCGGCTAATTTTAAGCATTCATCTAATTAAAAATAAGAAAACCAACAAGGCTTTCAAGGAAAATTCGTGTTTCTTTTCTTTTCCTTTAAAATAGAAGGAAGAAATCTCTGCTACACTTTGAACATAGGTATTTCATAATATTAAAGCTACTTCTGTAACGGAATGACAGTTTTAAGCGATCAATAAGCAAACTCTAACCTTCATATGTACTGTAAACGGTGAGAAAGTCGGCTTGGTTAGGAATGCGATAATTGTTGTAGTCCTGAGGTCCATCAACCTGCGTCTGGGATACTTGAAATTGAAGTTCAGTACCCTCGTCATAGAGATCACCCCGACATGCCTGTGAAATTTAACATAAGAATAAAAATTTTCTCCGTTTCGAACATCGGCAGATGTATATATTACAATGAGTGCCTCACTTGAATGAAAAACATCTTCGGCTTTCCTGCCAACGTGGAACACTTGTCTGCTGTAAATACCGCCCACAGGGATGCCGGTTTGTAGGTAACATCGAATGCGTGCAATTGGTTTAACTGTCCATGAGATAAAACGAATACTGCCAAACAGTCATTTTGTGAGTGATCTTCCTTGGCAACTGAAAAAGGAAATATTCGGACGGTGCAGGAGTACAAACTCAAACTTTATATTCAAATTGAGCAATAAAAAGTATCTTTATCCAAACATAACTAACTTGCTTGTAAACTATCCATAATTTGATTGTATCTCAAATCCTTGTAAACGACCAGAGTAAACCCAAGCCGGGAGAATGTGGCTCGGATACGGTCAACATCTATGTCAGAGCCAGTTCTCGGAGTAAGCCCTTGGTTCCTATCAAAGTCCTAAATGTACGAGAAAACAAATGTATTGGTACAAAAGAGGACTTAAGTGCCCATAACTTTAGACATGACTAACTGTTGACATTATGTTTTAAACTTACTACGTGATTGAACACAATACACTTCCCCCTTTTCGGATGGTTCATGTTGTACAAACAATCCAAGGCTCGGTTAGTGGTCACAGGCCCTGCTTGAATACGGGGGAGGGCGATCTCGTTTGATGTGTTGCCTCGGTATCTAAAGCAACGAAAAATTAAGACATTGGTCAATTGATATGTAAAAACAACTACTAAATTTAAGATGATTCAAGCATACCTGTTTGACGGCGAAAACCATTTTTTCGAATCTGCGGTAGAATCTTGTCCTCGTTGCTGCTCCACCCCAATTCGTCCACCACTTCCGTTCGAAAGTCTGTTCTGGTGAGATGAAACAAGAGGTGGAACAAGCACATCACGTATGTCATCCTCCATTTCACTTCCGTATATGAGTCTCGTTCTTGATGTCCATGACGATGACGACGCCAAAGGAGAAATGTATTATTTTTCTGTAGGATACACCTTAAGTAGGATATCGTTACTAATTTTAGGAAAAACTAAAGCTAAGAAATTTAAACCAAAGAATAACAACAACCACGGCATTCCACAACATACACACAAAGAACTATTTAGTCCATTCACATCAACACCTGTGGACATGCGAAGCAACTTGCATGCAACATAGCGCTATTCCGCCAGTGCACTGCACCGCTTTGAATGAACACATGACTTGATACGCACGCGCTTACTAGCCTTAAAAGGACGAGTCTGCAATATTCACGATTCCTTGCTGTTTGTAGCTTGACAATAGAGCTATATTAATGCGAAGTTGCAGATGGAAGGAACTTTTTCTCCATGATTATGAATTTAGAATAAATCAATAAAGATTTCTGAATTCTGAAGTGACTGTGACTGAAGTTGATTTTTGGGGTCTGTGTTTTAGGTCAAAACTGTGTAAGAGCTATTTGATGAAAGATCATGAACTTGATGATTGCGACAGGTATAGGGAAACCAGTTCATTAAGATTGATATGGCGAAAAGAGTGCATGAATAGGCATTACAGTTCTTTCATTACGAACAAGCAGCTTGATAAGTTATATGCATAGTATGAAGTATTCCCAATTTTTTCTTAGTGTTACATCTTAGATGAAGGAAAGCTCATCTCTTCTAGTGGCATGAAATTTATATTTAAAATTTCAATTACGTACAAATCAAACTGTAGAAGTCTGTCAGTACATTTTAATTGCGATTGAACACAGTTCATTGTTCATCTGTGTAAAATTATAAAAAAGGAAGTGGGTGACAAATTATAGTTTCCATATATAAGATAGTATTTCTATTGTACTTATCTAATGGTATTGTACTAAACTAAGCTGTGGTGTTTAACCAGGAGGCACCTTGCCTCAAGCCTTTACTTATGGCCAAGCCATTTACTTTCTTGATGACTGATGATGGATGATACTCGACTAGAGCACATCGTGCTTGTGGCTAAACCAGTGCACTCGTTTTTTGTGATAAAAATTACACATTAACAACTTAAGGGCATGCTATGACTTCAAAATTCAAATAATTTGATGCAGAAGTATACGCTCTATATAGCTTCGGTAGTAATATAATTAAGTAATGGTAATATTGTTGTCTCTATCTTCAGCCGTGTTGGTTAACACGGATGGAACTCTTGACAACTTTCCGCGCACACTCACAACCTCATTCATAATCAATGCAACAGATTTCGAATGGGAACGAATTGCCAATCGTCATTAACATCAAAATAGTCGTATACAACTCGTTCGCCGTCTCTCCTATAAAGAAGTTCATATCGTACTTATCTCTCTGCCTATAACTCGCAATCACTACTAATGCAGTTTCGAACTGCACAGGAATTGGGTCGGTCAATACACATCAACCAAGTATTGCACATGGCTAGCCCAAATAAACTGAATAAATGTGCTACAACCCAATCTGTTGTTGTGAAATTAGGTAAAAAATCCAAGCGTATCTGTGTGGAAAACGACAATCCTCTAATGCTCGAATGCCTTTCGGCAAGCATTCCTTTGACAAAAAAATGCTGTTAAATGCAGTTATAAACACCCTATCGATATCTCATTGTTGTTTCCTCCACGTTGTAAGTTGTTCGTCAACTTTGATTAGTGCTCAGTCAAACAGTTTCCATTGCATACTCCGTGTGTAAAATATAAAATGATTGGGGCAGTTATCAACGCATTTCAGTCACTTTGAAAAGACATTTTTGTACACATCAGCAATATTTCTTGGCGGAACTGTGTTCAGTGTGTGAGAACCACTCTCAGTTACACCCAGATTAAAATGAGTTTAAATCCCAGAGCTAAGATAAACCTGATATTATTTAGCCTCTTATTGATTGTAAGCAAACAGATAATTCTATGCGGAATGCGATTTAAAGATAACACTATGATTAGTTTTTATTTTGTGTAGTGCCTCATTCAGAGCTGCCGTTGTCAGAAGCCTTTAGCTGCGGATGATTTGTATTCGTTTTGCGGTAGCGGAAAGGGAAGAGGAGACATATCGTCATGCAAAGGATACTGTCCAGATAACACAACAAAGTGTTCTTTTGAAACGGGAGTTTGTAGTTGTTCGTCAACAAAAGTAAGATATTGTTAAAGATAGTCATCTGTCGAGAAAACATACATGTGCAATCAGGTATTTAGTTGTTATGCAAGTTTTAAATGACGATTTCAGACGATCTCAAATGCAAATGCCAACTACAATTGCAAACCGGCTGGGGCTCGGACGAGATGTGCAAACGCCTGCAAAACGTTTGCTGCTATAGAGTCTTTCAGGAGAGGAGAATCAAGACTGTGCATTAGCAAACGTGACAATCGTAGAATGTGTTTTTGTATGCCACGAGTATAGGCGAAAAAATAAAACATTACAATAGAAACTGAGATCATCAATGGAGATTTTTTTGCATGGAAACATCCTGGAAATAAATGTCATGTATTGGATATAAGTCAGTTCCAGGAGAGGAATAAAAACAAGCTTTATTTTTATTTTTATATGTGCGTTATCAGTATAGATTTTACAAATTGTCTGAACTTGAATCATATTTACCGTAAAGTTTCAACTAAAAGCTAATATTGCCTCAGACCGCATTTTTCGTTACAGTTCATAAAGTACGTAACTTACAAGTTTCCTACTCGTTTGTGTCTCATATTTTTTCTCACGATATGGAATTTTTTTTTCTTCTTTTAATAAATAGATAGATGTCCTACACATTACAGTAAAAGAACTGTTTCACAGCTTCTTTTTTTTTCTACTGCTTTCCCTTATATTCATGATTATTAATTTATAATATTACACATATATACGATTGGAATAAAGAGATAAATATTGCTCGCATTCTGATTATATTTAGTACTAGTGGTACATAAATGCAAAAAAGTACTTGAGTTGTTGTCAAGTTTCATTAATATGGCAAAAGCCTAGTTTTACGATTATGTAATGGTTGTAATCTAAGTTAACACATTTTTCTATTCAGCATACAAAATTCAGCTGTATAGTGACCA
Organism: Akabosia matsudoensis; assembly: GCA_019593645.1. Classification (NCBI taxonomy): domain Eukaryota; kingdom Metazoa; phylum Arthropoda; class Collembola; order Entomobryomorpha; family Paronellidae; genus Akabosia; species Akabosia matsudoensis. Next base: position 7,584 of record VICI01000153.1, read on the forward strand.
CAAAAGTAGGATCTGTTTTGAAATCTATAGCTCTACAGCACAACAACTCACAGAGATCAAAGTAATGGTATAAGATTTTTTTTTAAAGTAAATGAGTTGCAAGGTTTTTCTTCAAATATGCAAGAAAAGAAAGCATTGCATATATACTCAACATAATTAAGCTTCCATTGAATTGATAATTTAGCTGGTAGCTGTGAACAAATCAATTTTTCTCGAAGTAGAATTCTTTAGCTTGGCATGCATAATGTGTACGAATATTTAATATTTCCCTGATTTTTTTTTTCATGCACATTTTAATTTTTATCATTGGTATGATTCGATAACTGAAAGCGTAAGCTTTTACCTGTACAATTAACAATAAATTCTCAACTGTTGTCAGTGAAAATATGACAAAACTAGCGAACCTATTTTCTTAAATTTTATATTTGCACATGTTTCTGATTCTAAACACAATTTGATAAACGCCTATATTTTTTGCTGTAATGCTTTTGATATAGTTGATTGCACTATCAGGGAAGGAAATCCCAAGAAATGACTAAGTAATTTTCGCAGTTTAAAAATGTTTTTAATATTTAGTAGCAAACAGTTTCTATCAGCTATGTACAAACTAAATGAGTTTCCTGACAAAATTCTAAGATTGAGTATGGAGTACTAAATGGTTGTTGTTGTTCTTGTTACTTTGACTGTACATGTTGTTTTGAAACTTTCCTCGGTATGTAAAGTTACAGTTAAACATTCACATTATTTAAGCATAAACTGGTTTGAAAAAATTATAATCGTATAAAACTATAAATACAAAAACATCAAAACGGAGAACATTTGCTTTTATAAAAACTAGAATATTTTTTAATCTGTTAGGACAACAGCCCCCCTTGAGATGGACTGCCCTTCTTACGATTTGACACCACCATGTACTAATAAACTACTCGAATAAATGCAAAATTCCATCAAAATAAACTATGGATGTTGATTTATAAACAGTTTTGAACGTATTTTGTTGCAGTTCATCTGTATAGAGCAAAAAATGACGATGCAGATGGATCAGAATATTATGTAAGTATCTTGCATAGTAAAATTTAGGCATTCAAAAACAAAACTACAGTACTATTAAAAGATCTCGTGACATATAAATACGCAGTAAAAGTAAACAATAGTATGGTTTGTAGTTACAAGTGTCTACGAAAAAATGGCGGTTTAAATGACTTGAGAGGATTTTTAGCTGGCGAGGCTCAAGATACTCTCGCCGTCGCTGCGCCGCTTTGGGCGTATAGGACTCCTTCGTACATGATACCGTTGATTTCCATGGACACGATCACTTGTGTGTCACCTCTTGAGTCAATTTTGAAATGTACACCTGGATGTCTGACAGGAACAGCGGATCTTGACAGAGGTGTGTCTGGTTCGTCCAAAGCGATTCTCTTGGATGGAGGAGGTGCGCTGTGGTTGTTATGATTTCTATCCCTCTCACGTTCGTGATGTTCGCTGCGTTCATGGCGATCCCTATCTAGCCTCTTGCTGATTTCCTTTTCAGGCTGTTGCAAAAAACAAACGAAGATAAAGTTGAAATTACTTGAAATCATCGACTCTTTCCTTGACATAGTGTTACTGTTATGGAGTTTTGACTTACCGTGAAAATGCTTGATCTAGGCGATGTAGGGACTGTGTTGTTTGGCAGTAAAGGTACTTTCGGCGTGTGTGCGCCTTCTGAACTTCTAGTAGGAACTTCAAGATTCAAAGCTTCTTGTTGTGGAGGTGCTTTTCCAGGTTCTGGTAGCCCAACGGCACCACCGTACAGGTGATTCCAAATGGTAAGACGGGATAACTCAAGTGCTGCCATGGCATCTCTCGCGTTCGGACCACCTTGTGAAGGAGGCGATGAGTTTGGACCTAAGATAAAAAGAACAAGGTTATGAGAAAATTTGCATTCACTGAATTTTTTTAAAACAACTAATGATGAACAATGGTATACTTTATTTTTGGTACATATGCATCGAGAAAGTAACGTGACGCACCATTACAGTACCAACCAATTGAATTTTTTTCTATGATATTATGCTTTGCATAGACCCTAGTAAAAAAATATACCCATAGACAAATGTGGCAAAAAAGTCATGGTCAACATACACTTTTTTATAAGGTTCTCATTGTTCAAGTAATAATATTCGAAACACGAAAAGTAACAGCAAATATAAACATGAATAACAAACAATGAAAAAATTCCCTATTTTAAATATCATTGCTTATTACTAGACTGATATGCACACAAGAGTTCGTACAGGCATTTCGCTACCAGAGTATGCATTGTTCAGCAATTTTTTACGCGTTTTATTCCAATAACCCTCACATAAAAACAGTTCTTTCTCATGTAGTAGTTTTTTCTCCAACAAATCAAAAGCAGTACTTACTACCTATTAAACTAGCGTGCCAACATGGAATCAAGATTGAAATAAAAAAGGCTAATAAAAACTAAAATTTCCCAGTCAGATCCTCCCTTTTCCGTTTAATAGCTTCTGTGCAAGCAAACGGCTCGTTTTTTTGCACAAACAGAGCCATCAAATTTATATTATTGCCGAAATAAAATTCTGAGTGTGAAACATCTATGTAATAATGCGAAAATGTTCATTATAGTAAGTCCATTGCTTCTCTTTTTTTGCAAGAGAAAACGAAAATGTCAGATAAAAATATCCAGTTCCAGGGTTGCATAAATATTCCTGAGAGTAGACAGACAGAACGTCTCACATATGTATGGAAGTCATGAAAATAAGTAGGAATGTAAAATTTGCGATAATAAAACTTGCGAAAAAAAATCATTACACTCGCACACTATTGAAAAAAATAATTAGGTGTGTTTGCTTATAACTGACTGTTTAAATGTCCTTTTAGATTTACCTCTACATTTTGTGTTGCACAAATCATCATTTTTAACGGGAAGTAACAAAAACAGTTTACCAAAATTCTAAGCAACACTCAACAAACAAAATTAAAAGCGAACAAAGTCCGCGTAGAAAGCAGAGTGCCACGGTTGTTAACTCAAAGTTGTGCAAAACATGTATCAGGTGAATTAGCAATAATACGTACGACTACTAAACTGTGGGCGTAGACCATCAATACGATTGAATATAAAGATTGTAACAAAACGAAATAAGAAAACAACTAACCATGTAAGATGGCGTAGCATTTTATGTCAGCCTAGATTAAATTACATAAACCAAGTTCATTGTTTGCCGTTTTCCTTGAAAACATATCAGAGGAAAAAGTTTATGGCATAGTAAGAACAAAGGTAGAAAAAATAACACTTTTCATCCCGTCAGATAAACCCTCAACTTGTGTAATTTGCAAGAGAAAATACTGTGCTTGTGGAATAATGTAGTTGAATTATAAGCATTAATTATATATTTGTTATTACAACACTGCTTAATTGCACATTACGATATCACAGTTGCAATCAAGTGCATGAAGAAACCCTAAACTGTTTATTTGGCTTGCATGGGAATAATTTGAACTTGTTGTTCATGTTCACAGAACATAAAACTCGCAAGCGAAAAGTAGCAAGAGTAGCATGTTGTTTGGTGCGTGTACCTATGCACGCTTACATATAAAGATTATGAGCGTTTTCTTTTTACTTACTTTCGCTCTCCTATTGGATTGCAGAAATTTGTTATTGGCATTATTATTCAGAGTTACAACTATCGAAAAAAACATATTAGTAATTGCAATGATAACGATCACAGCGCCAACCACGAGAGGGCAAAATCGCGGAAGGGGGCGATATTCTACACATGGTAGCCAAAGCCACAAAACCCTTGCTTCACTCATATATTTTCAGGTTTGCTGCTGAATGGAAAGCCGTAAAAGTTGGAGAAAAACATGCCTTCAAAATAAAGTCGTAAAAACTGCGAGTAAATGAGAGTCACGAAGGAAGATATCAAACTTATTCCTCTGTAATTACATCGTGTTTTGTAGACTGTATATTACGCCATGTCTATCATGAACGGTTTACAGTGTTTTCACTACTCTCTCTCGCTCCATGAGGATGATACGAATACAGTTGCCATGTTGCCAACAATATGCGAGCATACTACGTGGGCTTCATTATATGAAAATGTGAATAATATTATGTGTGTCATGTCATGCTCATGCAAAAATTTTAATTTCCTTTCCCTTCCCGGCTTGACTTTTATATTCGTCTGTGAATTATCCACGAATCTACCCCACAATGCTCTATCCAATGAAAATTCACAGTTAAAAACATTCATCTGTACACCTCTTTGTTGTAAAATTATGATTGTGATTCGGGGTATGCAGAGCATGTAGAATTTGCAAGTGTATGAGCGAAAGGTACAAAGTTTTGACGATGGTGAGACATATAAAAAAACATGTCTGCTGGTTAGAGAATCAACAATTCATGGCGAATTAGAGGCGACTTTACGAGATACGTGCTATGGCCCAAGAATGTCCTACTATTGTACTGTAATAGTGTTTACTGCATGTAGACAAAGAAGAGTTCTTAAAAACAAAGAAAAATGAGCACAGTTTATAATGATACACAGTGCACAGTGCTTGAATCAAACAATGAAGCTACAATAAAAACGTGATTCAACCTTGCATGTCAACAGTAATGTGTTCAACAATGTGCTAAACCTATATGAAAAACCAAATTTCCAGGATGTTATCTACAAATAAACTTAACCAGTTAAAAACTTACTTGCTGGATGCATTAGGTTCGGCGTTCCATTTCCGTTCATCTGAGGTCTCCCACCAAGGCTGAGTGGCGAAATCTGACAAACAAAAAGATAAATGATTTATGTATAGCAACAAATCAAACGAGCCGTTTTTCTCAAAGAGCTCATCCAATAATGATGGAGCTGTCTGGTGGTGGAATACCGTGAAAGCAAGTAATGTTTAAGCAGTCATTAATAAACTGTTCCATACATCATGTTTTAAGTGTATGTTCTTAAACTTTATATAAATTCGTCTTGCTTTTGTGACTGATCTATATTAATTTGTACAAAAAATATATAAAGATGCATTAAATATCTTTGGGAGTGTCAATTTTAATAAGGATTCGATTTGTAGTAGACGAATTGCGTTGCATTTTTTCTGATGATTCCATCACACCAACCATCTGTCATCATTTCCTCATCAGGCCAGCAAAAAGGGATTTTGGTACTTGCTATTTTGCTATAACTCACCATAAGAGGACTTACCATCTCCGGGCCGTACGGACTGTAGGACGCTCGTCGACCCTCTCTTCGGTTGCCATCTATGGCTGCCTGTAATTCTGCAGGTGTACTCAATCGTCTTGTTTCACACTCATAGGGATACAGGTACTTCATATATCTGAAAAGGGCAAACACACGTGTAGTAATATTTCTTTTGCTTTTCACATGAACACTTTCCACCGTTTATCAATCGTTACTATACGAAGTAGCATGAAATTAAAAAGAAAATCGATCATTGTCAGTTTAAAACTTGCGCGAAATGGTGATCAGAACATAGCTTTTTAAAACAAATTTAGCTTTTAGCAAATTTAGGACAACCGTACAAATTTAAAATGATCGATATTCAGTTTCCCTCCTGCCAAGAGATACCATAAATAGCGAGATTAGATTTTCCTATTTCCCAGGACGTAAAATGTTAAAGTAATACTGTTACTTGCTGATCTTTTTAGGAACTAGAATATTAGATGGCATCCTCATAATCAATTTTTCACGTTTAGAATTCTATTGACGCTCGATCTGGCTCATCAATCCCTTCGCTCTTATCAATCTTGAATGTGCATGATGAAATGTTTAAAGCAAACAATACATTTTGCTCACAAAGATTTAACAGCTTACTAGACTAGACTGTGGTGTTTAATTCTCTTTTGGCTTTTGGCTGTAAACTTTTTTTTTTGTTTAAGAAAGTAAGACCGTCTATCTTGAAGAAAACCCTAATGTGTGATAAATTTAGAATAATGACACGAGAATTTATTTATGAATCACATCAGGAAGAAAGAACAGGAGCATATCGTCATCAATGGTGCATGGAACATGAGAATGATGATCCTGATGGTAGACATAAAAGGAGGAGAACAGCAAAAAACGAAAGATGTACGAAAGTCGACCCGGATTTTGACATGTGTTCAACCACCGAAAATCATTATTACTATCATCATCGTCTCGGGCCCATTTTTATATTGAACAAAATGTGGCTTTTTCTGTTCATCTATCTATAAAAAAGGCTGATGATGAATACGAAGACGTGTTCCTAGTTATAATGAACTTTAAAGACATCCTTTAACATCATTTGTTTTCAGGAGCGAAAAGAAAAGACGTCAAGAGAGGAAAATGCTCCCTGATGTTTGCTCGAGTGCAAAATAGTTGCCGTCATTTTCCCTTTTGATCGTTCCTTTTGCTGTTTATTCACAAGTCTCAACTCTGTAGGCACGCATATAAGATACTATTAACGGAAATAAAATGTAAAGATAATTTTTCCTTTTATCATTCAGGAGTATGGTGCAGATCCGATCGCTCACTTTATAAGGTTCAGACGTAGATAGATATCATAATTGACATCTGAAATGCTATTAGTATAGCAAAGCAATAACAATTATATTAAACTGCCATATGAATAAAGTTGAGCAATGAATCATTCCATTCGTGAACTGGATCCGAGCGGGCTCCAAGAGCCACGAGAAGTCTTTCACTTTCTGAGACAGTCTTTTTTATGTTCGGAAGCACGAGAAATTGAAGTATAATGGTTGATGTAAACAGGAAAGCTTTCAAACATCTGACGATGAAAAACATATTTGGGCGCATCATCAAGATGATCACACGATCCAACAACATCATCATCAAGAGTGGAATCGACACGATGCCTGACAGTTTAACACATAATGAATTCATGTAGCAGTCGTCAGTGTCAGCGTCCCAGTGAAAAAACTCTGATTCTTTTTATTCAGCGTCTGCCATATTGCCAGTTTTTTGCGTGCAATAGACAATATTCATCACTCCAAGTTATGCTAGTCCGTAGGTATAAGGTACAGGATGGGGTGTGGAGTATGATAAAAAACAACTTTTTTATATGTATTTTATGCTGATGTTTACGATAAGTAAGTATCGCGAAAAATTCAAAAATTCAGCTGAAGAATTCATTTGATCCTAAGAGAGTATGGCGGAATTCTGGGGTTGGAGAATAGGGGAGAATACCTGAAATAGGTGTATATACAGTGATGTGTATGAATTCTATATTCAATATATTCCACGTCAAATGGATGAGTCTTTATAGAGATATTATTATTGTAGCGAATTTTTTATATTCATATTAACCGGATGGATGGAAGCTCCGATTTTCTCTTTGCTAGCATCATTTTTTGCTCATCATTAGCGTGAAGAATTTCATCGCATGTTTTTTGCTTACACAGAGCACGCCTGAGTACAACTTTATAACATGACTATGTGGTGTAGTAAATTGATGCTGTAACATCTGTAAACGAAGTGTAAATGTTATTGCCCGTCATCTGTGTTATATCAGGTGTAATGTCTTACGGAGAAAGAAATTAAACAGGAAGAGAGCATCAACCAGGCATGTCTTCATAATAACGGATTACGGTTATTTTATGTCTGTTGGATAAGTTTATTTCTATCTATCAAAAACGGTTTAAACACGCTAAGGTCTTCATGTGGGCACCCATTTCAATGAATCAACCGATCAGACATGAACAAATCAGAATGGAGCGATGTATACACAGACCAGTGGGAAGAGAAGAGAAAAGAAAACAAAGGAAATGGATTAATGGCATTTTTGATTGTATTTCAGCCAAAGCTTACAAGTATTGAGGAAAACTCGACCTCATCATTATGCTTCACCAGTTGCTCATGAGTTTTTGGTGCAAGCATTAGATCAGTTGTGTATTTTTTCTTAGGTTATTTAAAAATAGAACTGATCCATAAATCATCATACTGTTCAACGTTTTTATAATCATTTTAAACAAGAGATGTGTGCACTCTAATATAAAAAAGACTAGAACAAGACGGGTGCAAAATGAATGGTGACAATGACGCGTGTCTTGATTTTTTTTGTATCTCATAAATAAAAGCACTTTCTTCGGATGCATCCATACCTCACATTTATCAAACTTAAGTTGCAATGGATTCATGTCCACATTGACGTTTGTACGAACGGGAAAAGTAAAGGGTAGCTCAGAAGAAGACACCATACATATGGCAGTAGCTTAACATAAACATGTTGAACTACTATAGTTTAATATGGGAAGAAAATAGTGTTGATACGCGTTTTCTTTTCAGGGGAGATGCATTAAAGGTGTTCAAAAACAATATTTATGCAAGAACATCGTGTATACGCACTTAAGAAAGTTTATTGATGTGCCTGTAATAAATTCTTAATTTAAGTAGAATGAAAAAAGCATATCAAAATATGTGGTCGACTTACTGTGTACGAAGAGTAAATGCTGCAGATGTGATTGAAGATGGTAGGCGAAGCCCTTTGATAATCTCCTGCCAAAGTTTTTTGTTGATAACATCGACAAGACCGCCACGGGCGATGACCAGATTGTACAATTCATACAGGTCCAGCACCTGTTTCGCCATGATTGGTAACCGGTTGATCGGCGTTCCTGCGGAAAACGAATTCATTTGATCTTTAACTTTAATGTAAGCAGTTTGATAAAGCAATAAAGCGATCACGGTCCTGGTTATCAATCCTTTTTATTGTGCACTAATACGATTCTATAACATTTGCAACCTGACACCAATTTGTTTGATAACGAGACGTTTATTGCACGTGTGGCTGAAATATGCGTTTGATTATCTACTGGTCATTTAGAATTCTGAAACTTGAATGCACGATTCAATTATACAGTTTTTATTATAATGTTAATATCAAGGCGGCAGTGATGAATTAAAAGCATCGAGATGTTTTGAGAAATAGCCGTTTAACTAGACGAGTACCTTCAACCTCAAATTGATTTTACAATAATTTTTTTTACTGCCCAAAGGTTATTTCATCAAAGCTCATTGATATTGCTATGAAAGATTCAACATGTATCCATTTGTAAGTACATTTTGAAGTTTTCACCTTGCCGTCATAACAGAAACGTGTAATCTTCATCGAAAACATTTTATTAGCTTGTTTGCCCTAACAAGACAGAGGACCACAAGCAGGCCGCCTGCTATTCGTGTGGTTCGTGTACAATATTTTATCTTTGGTTCATCGCCATCCTCTTATTACTACTATGAAGAGGATTATCATTTTTATATAAGGTCCAAAAGAACAAAACCTCCACCTCGATTGAGTCATGAATTCATCTCTTGGTCGATAAACACTCAGCCCTGCATCAAATTGACCTTACGAGCAAATTGAAAAACACTAAATCATAAATTCTTTGCTCTTTGAGCTTGAGAGGTACCTAATATAGCCGTACGCTGATTGATTATTAATCAACGCATTATATTATTACGGATGAAACCTAGAAAATATTCATTTGTGATCAATTCATTTGTTATTGGACAAAGTTGCTTATGCTGTAAGCAAAAATGTTCCTTTACGCTTACTGTCCAAAATAAATTTATGCCTTTACGAAACAAAATCTGCTTCGATGCAACAAGCACAAATTAAGCTTTCAAAATTGTCACTCAAACTCTTCCCATTTCTTTCAACTAAACTATGCCGAAACACCGAATATGATCTCAATCTCAATGACATAAAAATATTTCTCGGTGACAGTTGAGTATGTACTATTTCCCTTCATTAGGAAGTGGCCATTCGCAAGTAGGAAAATTTATCAATATCACCTAAGCCCAGTTGTCCCAATCTTTCAACAAATGTGGAAAATAAAGGCTCATTATTACACTGATCCCGTTGATGAATCCAATGTGCGATATCACCCATGCAAGAATATTCTATTCCACTACTTACATACTAGGACGGAAAAGCTTTGTTTTTAAGTCTTAAATTGAGGGTTGTAGTTATTCGAAAACGACTTTGACACTTAAGAAAATAGGAGATGAAAAGGTCCATATTCAAAACGAATATAACAGTCGTGCCTGAAATTCCCTCTTGATATGGATCGGTGAGTTTCCTAAATGAACAAAATGAAAATGACTTTTCGTCCTCAATGTGTTTTATTTGAAAATCTCCGTCTGTCCATAAAGCTCATTTGGTCTTTTTCTTGGAATTTTATCCCCTTCACATTCGTGGAGGAGGAAGACGAAATTGAAGTATGTACCGATTTTATTTTCGTGAACAAAATCGTTGTTTTATCATTAAAATAAGCATAAACAAAATCCTTTTTGACTCGGCTCCTCTTCTTCCTATTAAAAGTTAACATCTCAAGTTAAGATTTTCAAGATGATTAACATTATGGACGATCGATACGAAACATATTGAACGTTAAAAGGTTCCTCTCGATTTTTGGGTTGAAACAAATAAAAATCGTTCTTCTTTAAAGATACTTTATATTACCAAAAAGGATCTTTCTGCATCTGGACCGGAAACGCAATTTTTGGGTCGAAAGCTCCGAAGTTTTCCCCAAATGAATAAATACTAAACTAAACATGTGTGGAAACCAAACACGCGTTTGGAGTACAGCCTTGTGACACTTATAGAATAAAGGTAAAAAATGACAATTTTTTACTACTTTTTATTCTTTATCAACTGAAGGGGTAAATTTAAAGAAATCACGGATTTCTCCCTATGACTTCAACCGAGAAATTCGGAAGACTTCCATCAGGCGACCCGGTTGCACTGACATAGAGGTTCACGTGATAGCTTTTACGTTGTCGCTCCTCCGACTAATGTAAGCTATATGCGAACATACTCACAGTTTTATCGCTTGTTCTTATCTCTCTCGTACCGTACTGTCCTGCGACAAAACAACTTTTTCGAGAGAAACAAAAATACTCTTAAAGTGCGCAAACATGAATAAGGTGGAAAGGGTTTGTGAAATTGTAAAGTGTGCTCAAATCAGTTGAATGTATTCTGTTGCGCACACGACTGTTTTTGAGTTCCTGTCCTCGACAACACAACCCATCTTAATGCCAGGCAGTCTACAGAACCATTTATAATCATGTTCAGTATAGTCTATACTATTCGAAAATAAGAACAGTGTACACCACTATAAGGAAATCAGAATTTCGAGCAATGCGCTATATATTTGCATCAAGTTTAAAGTTTTGAAAAGGGAAAGCCATATGAAGATTGGGCTATTTTAACAAATATATGCTATCTAGAGGCATTCCAGTTAGATTATACTACGGTGAGCTTTAGTTCGAAAGCACAACTGCGCGACCCATCAACTGTAACGATTTTTTCATTGTCAAGTACGGTAATTCTCCAAATTGAATTGGAGTAACATGCTTTTGAACCGAATTGCTTCAATCTTTTCATCTTGTCATTATCGAGAAGTATAAGAGGAACTAAAATATTCTAGGATTTATATGCATCCATACAGTATAGTACGATGTACATGTATACTAACTCTTGCCTTCCACTACTTAATGACTTCATACAGAAGGTCTCCAATCATCACCCTGTTTTTGTTAAGCACAACCGTCCTTCCACCCCCTTCTTGTTTTCTTCGTTTCCAGAAAAATGTAACAAGAGAAAACGATCTGTCGTTTCTCCCTCGCTCGAAGTTCAAGATTACGGATTTCCGAATCCATTCTTAAACTTAAAACTAAATTTACTTGTCGTCATCAGCATAGCTTCTTCAGTTTCGTATTAAGATGGGCCGACGACGAAAATTGTCATTAGGGAGCACATGGAATGGAATCAATCACGTTAATAGGGAGCCCAACAATAATAAAGTTAGACCGCGTGAAAAAACTTAGAAATGCCGGAATTTTATGATGTTTTTGCTGTGGCAGTCGTGTACGCTTTCAAACTCAAATTTTTATACAAATCCGGCTAGAAACTCTCATCTCCGGGTCTCGGTCTCAAGCTATTGGTTTGACTAAGATGTTTCGATCTTCTTGAATGGACGATAGAGTAGAGAAAAAACCCTTAATAAAACATAAATTTCCAATTTACATTTTACATTGAAGTATATCTCAGTGATATACAAATATAATGATTTCCGCTCATGGTTTCCCCACTCTTCACTCCACAAATATTTCTCTGGAATTTGGCAAAATACAATTATGCAATGTATTTTTTTATTGCTGAAAGCAGCCACTCAAAATTGGTCATTTCATTTGTACAATATTTTCTGACCACAGTGTATTTCTAGCTTTCATTAGTATCATACAATTAAAGTTGTACAGACATGAACAAGCAGAGTGAAAAATAGTTTTATTTTATGAGCCAGTTCATTTGGAGATAAAACGATGACCCGATCGCCATTTTAAGCGGAGCACATCCTTTCACAGCTATAAAGCTTATAGGAACAAAATCAAGCTTACAATTGAATATTCGAAATATGTAAATACTAAAAAAGCGAAAACATTTCGACCAGAGAGATATGTAAGAAAATATGAATGGCAATGCTTGATTTATTGCACAGTCCCGCATCACATTGTAGTAATGAAACCCACCCTAATTTATGACCTATATTATTCTCTCTTTGCTAGATTGTACTCCTCTCTGGTAATAATTGAAACTCTTAAAGAAATGTTTTCCATCCATTGTCTTCTTTATAACAAGGATGATAAAAAATCACATTAAAGTGAATGTTGCTTCACTTTTCCACAAGTTAATCCTTTGCTTCATTCCATTCCCTTCATCATGTCTTGCTATTACATGAACATAAAATTGTAAGTACTTTCTTAGAGAATTGTAAGAGAAAAAACTTGTTGTGCTGGCCTAGTCAAACCTAAAAATTTATGTGTATGATTTTAATATTTCGTGTACTTGAAGACGTGCATATAAATAGTTGGAAATGATTTCTTGTTTTTATTTTCGAATGATAATTTTCTCCTGGTTTTTACTTACAGATGTATTAAATACCAAGACCCTTCAAATAAAATTATTTCCATAATATGTGAAGAAACTTCATTACTTGATCGGAAGCAAAGTTATTGAGATTGACTAGGTATATGCTAATCGAAATTACTATACCGCATGTAGTTTGATTGAAATTACCTGCAAAAAACACTTTCACATAGCTCAATAGCTGATTCAAAAATTTTGTCAACATTAAAAAAAGTTATATCAAGTAAAAGCATTGTAGCTGCCGTCACATGATGATGTAATAAAAAGTTTGGTCCAAATCGGTCAAAGTATGTGGCCTCTAGAGCACCGACAGACGGACAGACAGACGGACAGACGGACAGACAGACGGACAGACGGACAGACAGACAGACGGACAAACATGTCCAAATCATTACTTGCCGAACAAAGTTCAGCTTCGTAATAAAATGTCCTTTGGAAAATTCTACATTTTTTGTGTGTCTACACAATCCTTATTTTACATCCCTTTGTCCTCACAGCATGATCTCGGCTCATAAAAATTTCAACTCTTCACCAGTAATAAAGATTCCCGGAGAAAATGATTGTTACTACTTTATGTCATCTTCTTTTCTTCGTCATATAATTCGATTTATGATGATTTTTTTCTTAGCAAAATATGATTCTTGGCCATAAGCGTTGTCTTCATAAATTGTTTGTATGTAAAGAATTCCTTTTGAATACGAAATTTTCCTTCTTCCAGGGAACTTCATTTAAGAAATATTGTGAATTGAGTCATTTACCCAGTCAAAGGTTGACAGGTGAATAAAACAATTTATTTGAAAAAAAGAGAGATACTGTGCTTGCTTCTAGTGGATAGAAAGTTGAGCAATCATGAGAAACACGTAGGATTACATACTTTCAACCTGGAAAACAACTATTGAAGTGTATTGCACAGTACGAAATCCCAATCAAATTCAAAGTATTGAGGTAAACGACAGAGAACAGGACGATCTCTCGCCCACCAGAAAGCTCATCAACCTATCAAAAAATCCACTGCAGTAAAAATGCTTCTTCCCATCAGCAAAAATGTTATTAGGAAAAATTTCTCGTGTTTATACTTTGCTATTACTTAATACTACGTGAAACTAGCAAAGGAAAAAGTATCTGGCTTTGGCCGCGTCTGAGTCTGACTTCAAAGGTAGAGTTGTAGATAACGAGTTAAGTCTTAAAGAGCAAGCCCTACCAAATATAGAGATTTTTACTGTCATTGTAATAACAGGAGAGAAGATAATCATAATTTATCATGATGATTTGCCATCAAATCAACATTTATTGTGCAAGATAACACAAGCTGTTCTTCTAGCACATTCGCAGTAATACGTGTGAAGTGGAATCTCTCATGGAACGTCATTTACCCCTCTGTATTAAGAACTGAGTTTTCAACTGCATGCGCCCAAGCAAACGCCACCCCACCCACATCCGGGGCGGTACATTGTTTATCGCAATAAAATGCCAATCTGAGCAAGGAGGAGGGCCATTTGCCATATTGCTTTTTGATTACAATTAAAAGTCTCTATCCCTATATGAAACGCAATATAAGACATGCAACCATTAAAAGAATATGAAGAATGGTGTTAGTCACATAAGTGTCTTGTAACGACCACACAATGAAAGCCTTTCAAAAAAAATAATTACTGTTTTTCGTGATAAATTCAAAAAATAATAACCTAAATTCTCAGAGGCGGTAAAGAAAAGACCAGCCAAAAACGTCACTTTTTTATTTAGAAACTTTTTTACAGGGAAAGCATGTATAATGTAATAAAGTAACCAGATGTGAAATGATCTGACAGTCATCTTATTTCGTAGAAGGGAAAAGGCCAATATAAATGAATAATGAAAAGAACGGAAGTAGGTACATAGAAGTCTCAGCATGGTCAGTCGCAACAAAGATGCTTTGTTCTTTCTTGGTATGATTTTTTTGGGCACAATCTTGTTCTGTAACCATAATGTGCACGTTTTACAATCTTGTCACGGAAGGTAACCTTTATTAAAATCGGTACAGTATTATGACCATCAAAGAATACTAAATTCTCGCTGAAAAAATTTTAACTAAAATTTTCCACGAAATCCTATAAAATTGGATTATGATGAAATATATGTACACACACAATTTCGCTCTCTGTTATAACTCTGTATACATTTGGCTCTTCCAGTCGATGATATTTTGTCAGAAGCCTTAATCAGAGATGTCGGAAGAGAACACGGAGAGAAAAGTTTCAAGACACCATATGCTGCACACACGAAGTCTTTACTGGTGGTATATCATTCAAAAAGGCTCACTTTTTCGGTACAAGATATGCTCTTGCTGTGTATAGGTTGATGCGTGTTTTCAATGAATTTGTTCACTTCTTCTTTTGACAGTAAATCAACAACAGTACACAGGTCAGACAACAAACCGTATTATCAAGTAGCCGGCAGCAGCCAAAAAGTCCTATGTTTGGTAATCACATTTATATTGCAGTGTTGTTATTCTAATGGTACACTTTAAAGGAGAAAAAAGTACAATAGTTTGTGTTACGTAATCACATGTCCTTTTTTCATTTTCGAATGCCTCAGAGCCAAGCCCTCCTTTATTGATTGTAGTCATCAAACAATACGAAAACGTGCCGAGTCTGGCATTTCTGCCTCTTTACAATTCCGCATTAGAGAATCCCTCAAAACAGATTCATAGCAGCGTACATGATATCGTCAATCTTTGGTCATTAATGTTACGCATACAATCTTTGGCTCAATATAGATAGTGATGTAAAATCGATGTAATTGTTATGAGTTTTACCTCTGAATACGCGATAATCAAGGGATCAAATGCCCAATGGAAAGAAATTTTCAAGTTCTGGGAAAAGAGACTACGTCTTCACGAAGTTTTTCAAATTAAACAGGGTTAATTTTAGTTTCAACTAGTATTAAATGCTAACAAGTCTGGCATTTATGAGTGGATTTCGAAGATTGCTACTTTTTTGATGACCGGCTTTCCTCTTCTTTTCTCATGTGCCATTAAAGAGAAAAAAAAGAAGGAAAAAAGTTCATAAAATTTAATGTTAGGTAATGTGAAGGTATAAAGCACATTAAAACAAACTGCTTCGTTGTATAAAAATTGGTATGCGTGCTTTGCAGCCAGTGGAAATCCATGAAAGAAATACTTCTAAAAATCATTCGAATAAATCACAATATCCTGGCATTTTGGAAATTGTACGTAAGATTGTTTTTTTCTCTTCTCATTTCTGACGAGCGATATGAAAGAGGTAACAAGTTAACCCGTGTAATAACACATTAAACTATGTAATGTATATATCTATTCTTCCATTGCAAGATATAATTATTTCGGTAGGGGTTATGAAATGAAAACGTTGAGAATTTAATATCTACAGGAATAAAAACAGCCGTGTTCAAGACAAAAAAAAATGTAAAAATAAAATAACGATTCCAGTACCTCTTGTTCGTAACATTAAACTGTAAGCTCAAGTGGTCATAATATCACATAAACCTTTCATGTTTGCATAGTTCTAGGCAAAGAAATCCCTTTCATTATTCCGAAAGTTATTGTTCTTTTGTACTTTGGCCTTTTCCGTTCTATTGCAGCAAGAGTCAACGGGAAAGGGTGATGATGATAAGCAGCGTATTTAGTCGTTGCGGACACTAATCAAGCTGATTCCAGCAACTCATGTACAAATTTAGTTTGCTATGTTTTCTGTCGATGTTTGATAGTTTGGAAATTGTGGGTAAGTTTGTTCACATATGGCAAATTTAAAATTTGCTGACATTTAAGGGTTAAGCATTAATAGATATGTTTAAGTGTTCCCGCATATTTGAGATGTGGATGTACCAAAAGGGTCTCCAATCTACATTTTTCACGGGTAGGAGCGGGTGGCAATAAAAGTGTACACTTTGACTGAAAGCTTATAAAACTGTCTTGAGCAAAGTTTTCTTTCACAGGGATCAAGTAGGGTGAGTGAGTAAAGATCAGCATCTGTGGAGATACTTGAGCTGTTTTTATATAGAAAACATAGTCCATTCTATACGAGAAAAATTTTATATGGCCAAAAATTCCTAGAAATTCACAGGAGTGCCGGCCTGTTACACAAGAGTAAGAAAAAGGGCCTGAAAGTGAAGGAACCTTTTTTATCTTATTGAGAGTCTGTCCTATACATTAAAATTTGTTGAGAAAAACGCATAAAAATGAAATGACGAAGTACCATAATTTTTTTGTACTTTATAATAATATACTGTATTACTATATTTCGTGGCAGACTTGTTACTCCATTTGCGTATAACGACTTGGACTGCATCATAATCTTTCTTCATTTACCAATCTGTTTCTGGGCTTAAGGAAAAGGACCCCCACGCCAAAAAAACAACAAAATTTGATATAAGCAAGATTATTACCAAAAAAGAGAATCTGTTAATAAAGTAAAAAGAGAAAAAGGCATGCCTTCATAAAATGTGTTTGAAGTCATTTATTCTATTAAAAAAGGGCCTTTCCAATGACTTATCCCTTAGATTATGTTACATTCGTTGATGAGAATGGTGGGATGTAGACTCAAGGGTCATTCTCAATTCCACTTTCAGCTAACCATCACACTATGTGGCCATTACTACTCCTTTTAATTCTATGTCTTGAGGAGTCAAAAATCCCCAGTTGCTGCCACCAACGTTTCTTTGTAATAACAAATACGTCGGTACTCAGTGAATAATGCCGAGATTACTAGCTACCAGCCGAATCTCACAATCTAATCTGAATCCGATTTTATTTTCTCTGGAGAGCACAGATAAGATGTGTATACCATGTACTAGAGTCCGTGTAATTCCCTCACATAAAATTTCATGCTGTAAAACAATTTTAAATGAATGTAAGAAAAAGTGTCAGGAAAGACATCTGATCAATGTTCAAGTAGCAAAAAGGGACTGTTTAATACTGTAAATGTAATATGCAGTTTGGTTGGAATATAGACCGGAAATCATTATTTGGGCAATATGGTCTTTATAGCAGAAGGATCCGTGTAAGATGATCCTAAACGGGTCGATCATCAACATCACAGTTTTTTTCTTATCCCGAAGTCGTACATTTTTCGTATTGACTCGGATTTGCCCTTGACTTAGCTACATGTATTTTTCTTTGGTGATTCCATATTGAGGAGCAATTTCAACAGCTTGAGTTCTCAGATCGTCCACCAATATATGTCGATATCTGCATACGAAGCGCGACTGGAACCTTTTTCCCTAATCCCAGTAGACTTGTCCCACATTTTTCATTCCATCACATTCATCATTTTGTCTGGATTGGAAGGTAATGACGAAAGCTTTGCATGTACTTGCTTTTCAGGCGTCTCTTTCATTACAGAAAAACAAAAAAAGCAATA
The DNA here is from genome assembly GCA_019593645.1 of Akabosia matsudoensis. NCBI lineage: Eukaryota > Metazoa > Arthropoda > Collembola > Entomobryomorpha > Paronellidae > Akabosia > Akabosia matsudoensis. Next base: position 25,889 of record VICI01000153.1, read on the forward strand.
TATCTGGATCTTCTTACATATCAAATAAGGTACATGATTGTAACAAGTTCATTATTATGACTCCTCCTATCCTGTCGATGATTCAAAAAGGTCTTTTCCTTTACAGATGTTGACTTTCTGGTTTTGAATATTTTAAAGAAAAATTATCTAATGATTATTCGATAACGCTTGGACTATACGAATTCGATTGCACAATTTTATGATCTTGTCGAGCTCGATTAAGCCTACATAATTGTAAACCCATGTTGATAGCGTCGCTCTTGCATGTACAAATACTTTTTTCCAAAACGTTTTTGTACTCATGTCGTGTATATTTTTGCTTGTAAAACAGCATAAAAACTTGGCACACTAACAGAAAAAGTAGTGCTGTTGATACATAACCTTTCCTATACAAGGCAACACATAAATAACATAGGTTAAACGAGAAAGAGAACATGCTACTAAAATCCAACTTGTCAAAACCTGGATTTGTTTTTGCAATCCTGAAGAGGTATGCCAAATCCTCTTACACAGACAGGAATGTGCGGCTGAAGACTACAAATACTGTTGAAATGAACGATACCTCCGCAATCTTTGAATCTTTTGGATCACCATTAAAAAGCCTTTTTATGAACGAAACAACTTGATACAAAATAGGTAAGATCAATTTCAATTGGCTATATAGAAAAATGAAGGGTTGAAGGTAAGGGCCCATCTGCACCTATTATTATAGGGTGGTACGAAGACACAAAAAAGTAAACTAGATCAAATGATCTATTGGAGTATTTTTATTCGTAAATTGGGCAAGTGAATTTGGTGGCGTGGTCGAGGCTTGCGCTTAACAATTAACTGGGCGGGATTACTCCTCGGGAAGCAGAAGAACAGATTTAGGATCATCCAAACACTATCTTCCTGTGTAAGCTGTCAAAGATGGATCGCGCATAAAACACGCAAGGATGCTAGCATAGTGGTGAAAGTACAACAATATTTGACGTGCAGGATTGCGTCAGCTTTATCAAAACCACCCAACATGATTTTACAGTACACTGTACATAAATACTGAAAATTGAACGTCATATATCTGACACTGAACATTTTCTGTCATGATTAAAAACATGAAAAGTGTGCTAAAAGTGAAAAGTACTAATATGCGTAAAAACAGTATGTTATGTTGTATGTATGTAACTACAAGACAAGAGAACCCCCTATGAGAGCACGCGTTTCTTTTGACACTTCTCTTGTATCTTTTCATCCGTTATCAACCCTTTCTACCTGTTATAGTAAAACGTATCCAGGTGTTCGTTCAGACTATGTTGTGTAAAAAGCACTACATTCGTTCCATACACCCGTGGGCACAAATATTGAAACACATTTTATCCAATGCAATGGTTTTAATGCTAGCCAGCAGTTTACTCACAGTTCTCGAAAACGGAATTCATTCACTGCCTTTTAGTTCATACTTGAGGTTTTGAAGAAAGTAGGGTGAAACGAAGAACTAATTTTAGAAATATATAAATCTTCGTATACAGAACTATAGGCTTTATCTCTGTGTGCACCACGAAAAATCGCCTATTGCTGGAACTTAAAGTAGTTCGATGTGCTATAAACGCCCGACATTCCCTTACACATTCAAATTGCCATTGCGGTAATTACGTAGAGTAAGAACCTCTGTCATATACTCCTTTCAATAGGAAACCCATCTATGTGGAGAACGAAGCACCCAGCGGAGAGCGAGTTCAAGGATGAGTTTGAATGGGTAACATCGAACTACCAGACAACCTATCTTGTGGACTAAGCCTTTACCAACTATGTATATTAGTTTGCTATCGTTTATTAGCATACTTCTTTCAAAGCGATTTTTCCTCCCCCTTCTTTGATTTTTATAAAGTAATGAAAAAGTTATAAATAAAAATAGTCAGAAGGAAAAGCGTGGGGAGCCCCTTGCACACACGTACAAATTCGAGAAGGGTTATTTTTTCCAGTATGGATTGTGAGTTTATGGACGTTATGCTACACGTTGTATTGGGCAAGACCAATCTTGTTCTTTTAAAATCACCATTGGCATTCCAATATAAAAGAAAAATCGGAACTGTAGTTGTGTATAACGTTTATTTCATGTCATCCAATCACTGAAATCGTGAAACCCTTTATGCGAAATTTTAACACATTTAACCCCACACAAACTTTTATGTTTTCTCAGAGTGACATTAAAACTGTAATGCAAAACGTAAGAAAATTCTAATCATTTATGTATGAGTGTGGACTGACTGGCTCGCTTCCCGTCTGTATCTGAAAAGTATTAGGCCTGTACTGATTAATGCTCACATTTAGCCAATGAGCCCCGTATTATTCTGTAATTAGATTCACTCACGATGTAGGTATTTGAGTTGGTCTTTCTTCCCTCGCTGCACCTACGCCAGTTAAAATGATAACGAAACTCCGATACTCCTTTACTGATTTCAAATCCTGCCATTAATAACAGCTGCACAGATGTTCCGTTTGGGGGAAGCTTGTATGTATCGCCACAACCAAATGGTATTGAACGAAAGGATCTAAATATCCCCCGTTCGTACAAAAGCCGTTGCTTTTCAGCAGACTAAATTCTATTCAAGCATATCATAAATTTGAAAGTTTTTCTGCAATCAAAAGACTATGGCTGCAGTAATTGTAAAAGGCAGGGCATACGAAATTTCATAGGAATTTCATAAAATATGCGTTGATAATTCTACAGACAGGATGTTATTAGAATATCAAACTATGGTCTAAAGTGTTTTACTTTTCTTACTCCAATAACTTGGATACTGTTATAGACCGAGACCGTCAAAAATATAAAATCAAATGGAAAACAAATCTTACCTCTTCTTTGCATAAATGAAAATAAATCGTCCAGGAACTCCTTTCGTTTAGCATCATCACTCAGTTCGTACAACTGAAAGTAAAACAAACAAACGTTTTCATTAATGCGTTGTTCCATATAGTGCGAGGGAAAGGCCAACTGATTGTTGCAATTTCAAAAGTGACGAAACTTTCTTCGTATAAAAGCCGATTAATCTTGGCATCTTGTTTACGCTGGAAGATTTATAGCTGTGTTTAGCAAGAAGCATTAGTTACGTAAGTGTAGCAAACCCAACGTTTCGCAACAGTAGCGATACATTTTCATAAGAAAAAATCGATTCCATAGAACAAACAATAATTACTAGGCTATGCATAATATATACACAATAAATCGCGTCAAGTATAAATTACAGTGGGAGCATAAACAGATTCTTGTCATATCTTAACAAAGCGGAAAATCGTACCTTGCCAGGCCATATCAAAATCTTTCTCCCACACTATTTAGTACGTTAACATGTGGAAAATTGAAGAGAAATCTCGTAGAACTTTTTAGATTCATTTCACGAAAATTATGAAAGATTGCGTTCCTGCGTACGTTTCCGACCGGGTGTTTCCCTCCATTAGTTCTCATCGGCAGTCTTTCACCATTACTACTTCCGTACCATATCGTAGTGCACACGAAATAGAGAAATATAAAACAATTCCGATTGATGAAGAAAAAGGATCGCGTGTCAAAGAAAAATTCGTTAGGTAACTGTTGCGTTTTTGAGATTACACATATGCCTGAGTCTACAATCTTCTGTAACACGGTAAATGAGTGTTATACCTAGATAGACATTCTCAGTAATCGCGAGATTTTGTGGATCTTCGTGTATAATTTGTTTGATGATAAACTACATACTACATAGGCAAGTAGTTATTCTTAAAAACAGCCTTAACATTTCCTTCACATAAAAAAATGTAGCTGTAGTTTTTATAAACACATCTAATCACTGTTCTTGTATTTCCACTTTTTACGATATCCATACATGTAATCGTCTCTTTAAATATCAGAAATTCTCTACTCTAGCTCATCTACTCCATCGCATAAAATACCCGGTTAACTTACCCAACCACACGATCAATTTTATATGATACTATTATGAGAATGAGAAATCTCAAGACTTGTGTTAATTTGAGAAATGTCAGCGGAAAGCGAAAAAAGTTTTTTTTGAAGAGATTAATGACTGATAAATTATCAAAAAAGTATCACTTCGTACCGGATAGTCCATTGATGTAATAATAATTAGATTTATAGTTTATATATGCATAGAAAATGCTAATGTGTTTTTTTTTCTCGTTTAAGTAAGGAAACAAAAGAAAAACATATTTTTTAAACATTTCCCTATTAAACGATCTGGTTTTATTGTTGATCAAGTGAAATGGACGGAGGCAACGAAGATACTCACTATAAAACAAAATCTTTCTTCTTTGCCATGAAATAATAAAAGTACAAAGATTTTGACAGTACAATTTGTTATCAGCCTTCTGGTCTAAAACAGCTATGCAGCGAATGTTGCAGAGAATCGATATCTCCGTCGTTTGAAAAGCCATAAATCTTAGAATCAAAAAATTGTATATTTTGTGAGCGCTCAACCCTGCAGAAAGTTTTAAACATTTTATGCGTTTCTACTACGTTTTTTTAGGTAAACTAATCTTGTGTTCTCAGATATAACGAGCTGAAGCTATCACATGCATCAAAGTGTCTTCTGTTTAGACAAAAAAATGAATTATACTCGAGAGCAATGAAACTTTTGACCATTTATATCGGTATGATTTTCTCATCAAGGAGTCATTCTTTCCCAAAATCGGTGCCAATGTATCTTGCATCGTTGCATCTTTTATACTAATCTATCACGCCAACGCAATTCTTTCACCATTTTATAATGCAAACCCGCATATTAAAGACTGAAGATCATAGTAAAACTTGGAAGGAATCGTTTTAGAAGATACTAATGCCTTCTTTGTATGAATAATTACCTTGGTTGACTACAATCTTGAGGGACTCTACAACGATCCACCCCTAAACAATATTACTCCAGCCTAAGAATGTCATTACAGGAATACGCATGAATGTGCTCCCAACCTATTCGGATTCTCGAACAATGAAACCCGTAAAAAGAAGGGGGCTTGAAAAATATTAATGATCATAATAATATAAAACATAATAAAAATAATGAGTTAACTTCTCGGTCGAGTCTCTCCAACCTTTGCATCATCGTAAAGATGCACTTGTTGGACCAGAAAAAAAGTGGAATCATTTAATCATTTGAAATATCCAGCTACGATTAAACTTTTTAACGAGAAACACTTTTTGAGATAATTATCATTGATCATATAAAACTATTAAAAAGTATGAAAGCAGCTTAATCATAATAAAAATGGCGAGAAATGAAAGAAAACACTTCATTTCTCTTGAGTAACGATCTCTTGATGAAATGGTTGCTGTGCTGGTTTTCTGACAAACTGTTTAATACCATAATCAACGTTGTTGTGTTGAATCGTAGATGAGAATAGCTTAGCAGGAATACGTACCATTTAGCTTGTGGTGTGATAGAGAAAAAGTGGACGAGAGGATGAACTTATGGATCTACTAATGAGATTGTCATATAAAATTATTATTGCTGAAGGCGTTATTGTCTCGGATTTATTTAGTTAATAGAGCGAGGCAAGTGTATTTCTCACTCTGAGGCGTGCTATCATCATTACCATCAGATTCGTTACCAGTTTACTCAACATCATCACAGCAAACCAGTTGATGATCTCTAATGTAAAATGTAAATCTCGTGCAACAAGATAGCTGACAAACTCACAAATAAGAACCGTCATCACCGTAAACGATAATAATCACGAGAGAAAAAATAAGCGGATATTATGGCCTGGTTGGTTATCCGATTTCCATCAGGGCTTAGCTTGATCATCTTCTGGCTACACTGTTGACGATGAGCAAAAGAAGCTGACACACTCTTGAAGGTGTAAAATTTATTGATAGAGAGTGGATTATGTGTACCGAAGAAATAGTCGATTTTTTAGGCTAAGCCAGACTTAGTTAGGATTTTTTTACTTTGATGATATTGCTTGCAAGACGTTTTTTAACTCGAAAAAAATACAAGCTGACCAACTGCCAGAACGTGTGAAGGTGGAAAATAGTGTTGCTGTTATTGATGTTATTTATTGCGTCAGCATATCATAATGACAGACTATGTTTAATATTTTGTGTTTTGTCATTACCATTACATGGGCATTACCCCTCTTGCCTATCTAATATCTTCCCAAATCTAAATTGCATGCGAGCTCAATATTACCACAAACCAATTTTTCCACATCACCAGCCAATGTGTAATAGCCACGTATTAATGAATCAAGCCAGATAAAAGAATGTGTAGATCCACCCCGTCATTATTAACAAGTGCTTATAATTAATCAAATTCCCAATTACAATCAAAAAAGGATTTTTCATTGATAAAAAAAATCTACACTTGACTACATTCCCTATGCACACTCCCCAATAACATTTTTCTGTTTCTCGTCGCAAGCACGAAAGAAAATCGATCAGTCCAAATAAACGATGGGTAAAGTGACCATTCTATATGCTCTGTCTTAACAATAAAATAGCATTACATTCTTCTCACATTGTTACACGTTTAATAACATCTAATACCGCGCGCCAACTGATGAGATCTCAAACATGCCTTTCAATTTTTCAATATCACTAAAGATGGTTTTCTTTGAAATGCATTAGAATTCGTGGTTTTTGTTTTCAATTTGAATCTCGATCTCTCATGTAATTTTATTTTTTATTGTGTGTACTGTGCAGTGCTAAGGTATGGAGGTAGGACGTGAACAAAGTCTGAAAGACGCTTCGAACCGAGATTCGTGGTTTCTACAAAATAATCAACTACGTATACAGCAAGAAAACACAACATAAATGAAGATAAAACATTTAAATTCTCTGTTCTAAGTTGTTGTATAAGCACCTACCGACATTATAAATAGCGTAACTGGATTGTTGCAAGCCTGAAACTTTTTTTTTATGGAAAGGCAGCAAAGCAACTATTGTTAATCAAACTCAATGACCAATTAAAGTATCCCATAATTTCCAATTATAATCGCTAACAGCTGCATTAACCGATAAAATATGGGCTCCATATTTTTAATACGAGTGCAAGTAGTGACGTTTCTAGCACCATCAAGTGAACACATATCATCGTAAAAATGTGAATTGTGATAGAGGCTGGTAACAAGAAGGTTAACATTATTCTTTCCATTTTTCTGTGGTCGGTGAACTTGATGATGAGGCCTGCTTCCCAATAAAATATCAAGACAAGTAATTGTGTTCGAACAAGTGGGCCTACTCAAAAAATGCGATTTGAAAAGAACATGCTTTATCAAAAGTTTACGATGACAGGCGGACGAGCCTTCTGAACAAACTTTTCAGCCAATAAAGAATGTCCAAGGAATATCAGCTACATATTACGCACATATCCACTACAATAACATGTAAAACTTTTCATAAATTTTTATGCAAAAATAAAAAATAAACTCAAGAAAAGATACTTTTGTCATGCTTATTCCAACTTATGGATCTGATGATATAGCCAGCACGATTACATCAAACCAACCCAACTTTCCTTTTTATTTCCCTGTAATTCGCTTCATGCAATAAAATTCAACTAAGCCAGGGTGTTATTTCGGAACGTTCAAGAGCAGACGCAGTAAGGACAGTATTTTTCGTATTCAGAAGCTCTCGATCGACCTGTTCAAGTCCGCCTCCCGTATTCCCACACGCCCATGCGTTGGCCTGCCTACTTGCGTATCTCTCCAATCCTTCCTGTCATCTTTCAGACTACCATTTCAACTCTTTAATCGGCTCTTATCTTTTATACAATATCATATTATCATGATCGGATAAACATAATTCATTCCTGTGGGTCTTCAACAACCATTCAAACACAATGATTGCCGGATTACAACCAACCCACACGACAATCGCAAGCAGGTTTTCTACACTGAACAAGAAAGGCTTGCTCAAGTAATAAAAATTGGCTGAACGTATAAGACATTATTAAATTGAATCATTCCCTGTACACCAAAGATGAGAATGGATGAATAAAAAGGAGGGAGTAAAAAATCATTATTGATATGAATATATGGTCTAAACTGCTGTTGAAAGGCCGAGAGATAGACGATAAATGGGTGTTCAATGAACTGTATCAGGAGAGAAAACCAAATCTATTCAGGGTTGTTTGTGTAATAAAATTGTGCCCGAGATGAACAAAGTAAACGCGTACACTCGGTACATAAAAATATACAGATATACTGTATATGGTTATGGGTTTATGAGTGAATTTTATACGCAAAAGCTGATGAGAGCCTCGCCGCCATCAATTCAAGAAGTAGATCCCAATTAACTTTTTCTGCTCGCCTGTGGGGTTTCGATTAGTGTATTCTTCTTAAACTGTGCTTATTACACTATTGAAAGGTCGCCAGCCAGCTTGTTATCAAATCCCCGAAATGAGCGGACAATCAACGAGCAACAGCGGGATTGTAATGATTTTGCTTATAATGATGACTTTCGTGCCTGTGTTCATCGGTGTTTTGTATTTATAATTTGAAATGGGCTGGTTTATGTGCATTAATTTACAAAATCAATTTATGATACAAATCTTAAAAGTAGTAAGGGAGAACCGTTGCATAATATTAATGATTTACTGCACCGATAAATCGGAGAAAGAAGCATGAGCTTGTTACAACACTTTTGCAGTATCAATACGTAATCTCGGTACAGGTGTCGTGCAAGAATTTTTATTCATATAAAAGTGGTTGAAAAGAAATGATCAAAGCTCAATAAAAGATAGAAGTTCAAGCTCATATGATCACTTTATGTAATTCCATGGCTAGAAAGTGTATACCTAATAGTACCATGTATAAGATAGGTCATTTCAGTCAATTCTTCAAATTGTTCCTGAATAGGCAAAGAAAACAGGAAAAAACCGGCACTTTTTCTGCTTTTATAGACGTTTTAAGTGTGAAGATCACATCTTGTCTTCACCATACTTCAAGGTAAATATGCAGAAAAAGTGGGGACAATGATATTACACGAGTCGTTTGTGCTTGTCAGGTATCCAACATTGAAGCAGTAGATGATAACTCATGGTTGGATTGGATGTAGGATTGTATTTACAACTGCATTAGATTTAGTGATAATCCACTGAATAAGAATCACGAGCACGTACCATCCTGTGATAAACATACAGTAAGAAACGCTCTCCCAGTAAGGTATTTACTTGAACCCAGCCAAGCCAAGCCTATGCCAAAATAAAGGCTTTCATTCACCCATCGTTTGGGAAAAACATCACAAGTCCATGAAACATCATCACATTCTCATTATCAACAAAGTTTAAGTGCAGCGATAATACTGAAAGGAGGGGTGGTTGTTCCAAGCAATCAGTCTTTGTCATTCTGAATAAACTACATTTGTCTTGGCTAATATTAAATCATACGTCAAACGGAATGCATTTTTTCTCTTTCTCTCTTCTTCCTGATTTTAATTCCAAACTGTTTTACAATAAGATACGCCTTTCTAAAATTCTAGTGACAGCAGAATCATTAAAAATCCTCGTTCAAGTTTACGAGACGTTTCGTGTATATCCCTATTACGGAACTGCATCCGTCCCATCATCTGTATTGTGCCTGGTATTCCTTATGTCTACGGTGCAATTTTTCTTGGACTTGGAGTTCTGAATAGAGATGAAGTCTCTTCGAGTTAATGGCCATTAAAGCAAACAAATCACTTCGTTTTGATAAGCTGTTCATTATGTACCTGTTGATCAAGGCGAGATGATGTGATGATCATTTAACGATGACGAACATTCTTCAGTCACTTGTATTCACAAATGAAAATATATAATCCGTTTCAATTTTATATTAACTTGATGTGCGCGATGAGACATTCCGCACACATCCGGTTGCTCAACGAACTATTTACACAGGCAAAGGCGTAGACGATTATGCGCACATACCATTCTCTAAACGGGTTAATGCAAACACACAATCGATAATTATAAGATAAATTTGTTATTACTGTACATATTGAGACAATGTACGACAAATTCTATCCCTCGACTTCTTCAAGCTATGCTTTCCCGTTTAATTCTACCAGTGCAGTGCGTGGTTCCTGTGTAGCAAAGTTTCAGCGCATACAATTAAGATTTTAGTATGCTTGCACATTCGTCTCTACAAGCTTTGTCTTAAGTTGTGGTGACAGATGGGTGAGAAGTGGGATTACAACTCGCGAAATTCTGACGCTTCAGCTATCTTGACAAATTTGTATTCGGAGATGAGAAAGATGGAAGTGTATTTTACTTAAGTAGTCACATTAAGCAGTTTTCATTAAGTTCTTCGTACGCATCCAAAATAAATATAACGCTTGCCTGTCATTTGTCTGTATCAAGAATGAATAAAAAAAGAGCAATTATACACCTCTAAATCCTAAATTTTTACGAATTAGCGGTAAGGGATGATTACATTGAAACAAATTTTGTTAGAGACACTTTCTACACAGTCACTCGCAGTTTTTATATTGCAAAAAATATGCCTGCTGAATGCACACCTTCATTAAATATCATCATTTTTATTAATCTGTGCAAAAGGAATCTGTAAGGAAACGTTATTATTACGGTACACTTGCATCACATAGAAAATTTAAATGGAAAAAATTATGATTCATTCACATTACTGATAATGTGGTTTGTACATACAATATTTGAGTAAGTTGTCTTGTAGGAACAAAAAATATTAATTTTGTTTGCGCAGACTTTATGTTTTCTTTGCAGATTATTTGATGTCGGAAATGTTATTTGCTGAGCCAATGCCCTCTACATTAAAAAACAGGGAAGGCGCTTATAAACAATTTCATCCCATCATACAAGCATTATTATCGCTGGAAATGTATGAAAACTACACAATTATATGATAATAGTTCACATACATCCGGACTATCGTGACCTCCATCGAACATAGTGCAATAGTTCGATTTTTTGTGTAATTAACGTTAATCAACACATAAAGCCGATGCATGCATGCCTCCCGTATTCACAAATTATTTGAGCTCACTTAAGATCATCATATACGCACAAGGCAAATTGGACGATAAAATCGTAGGTTTTTCCACTTCTGAAAAAATCTTGGCCTAGGGACGCCTGTTTTAAATTTACGTTTGGTCGTACAAAAAACAAACCGCACAAACGTAATAAAGATTAAAATGACGGCGATGTTATTTTCAAACATAGAATTCGCAAGTCTTTTCCGTGAGATGCGGTGTGTCCTCATTTCGCGCTCCCTTTCGATTTCATTCCTTGACTTTCATTCCAATGATACGAGATATTAAAGTGCATTACATGTTACCCAAACAAAAGTGATGTAAGCGATAGCATAAACGTCGAAGAAAACAAAAGCCATAAAAAAGGCTAGACGAAATCAAATAAAGCTCTTTTTTTATACAGGTATAACTTTTTTACGATTCCTCATTACAAACGTTTTCTCCAACAAAGTGGAGTCAACCTGAATTTAGGAAGGCCTAAAAGACGAGACTCAAGTTACATAAATATGTCCAAATATTTTAAAGGAGATGATTAACTTTAATGGGTTACACATACATATATACACATATAATGTATAAGTCTAATTTTTAATGTGTAAAAGATTCAAGGTGTTCTTTGTGTTCAAACTTCTTGCTTGTTGCGTTGTTTGCTAAGGTATTTCAAATCGTGCATGATTACATGCTCTGACGGTTAAATGCCATTAAAATGGCTGTTCTTATATTAAAAAATATACTGTCGACACACAGGTTCTGTTTTATTGTACTATACTGTACAATACATACTACTCGCTTCTCAGAACTCACAAAGAATCTAGGAGTAAACCATCTTTGTCGATGATGATGTCTTTTCATTAAATTTTATAGATTTGTGAGTAAAAGAATCATATCTCTATATTTTCCAAAGTCATGGTCATCATATTACTAGCGATTAAGTGTTTGAAGCATGGCTCGCTGAGCGTTTGATGCTTTACACACTAACAAATTAATTTTCCTTCAATCAAGGATATTGAGAAGTCAGATGGCAGGTAATGCACAAACTGCATACTCAATGGGTGACACAAAGTTGTGACCTCCGGGTTACTTGCAGTTTGCAAACAGATGGACAAATTTGAAACAATTAGCAAAGACAGATTTAAATGATATTTTTGAATAATGCTACTGAAAATCAGGTAAAAGTGAATAATACACAATCAAAGTATCGATTTTACTTTCATTTGCAAGTCACCAGGATTTATTGCACCGATTCATGATTTTTTTAAACATTTACTCTTTTTCATTAAATTAAATGTTTTAAAATTCCACGACTATCACTGGTGTGCACTTCCAATACATTTAGTCCATTGAGACTCTAACGTTCTCCGCGGAAATACTTCCTTCGTCGATCACAACAATGAACTTTAAAATCACAAGAAAATATTATATATAGTAATAAGTAATAACAATAATAGAAAACAATCTTTTTTGCCTTTTCAAGTAATCATTTAATGAATGAACCTTGTGAATATTCTCTTTATACCTGGCCTGGTCTGGTAAGTACCAAATCCTCAAAACCAAAGTCGTGATGGGACCATGAAAAAGGCCAATTTGTTTTATATTGAACAGAGGAAAAAGCCAATGTAATTGATTGCTCATTCCTTTTCTTTTGTTTTCTTTGAGAATAAATTATGAGCTATAGAAAGATCAGTTGTGGTTATTACATGATTCGAAGAAAATCGAATTCTAACACGCGTATCTTATAAAATGGAAAACAAAACAACAAGAGGTAATGTCTTTTTAAACAGGGCATATAGTGCGTACAAGTACAATTCCGGGTCTTTCTGACATTTCAACAGATGTACATACCTACACGCAGACACAAAAAAACCCAAACTTTTTTAAACATTGATAGCCACGGCAGACAAACAGAAACCTTTCAAAAATTCATTTACCTTTTTCCTAACCATTTCCTCATAAACTATGTTAAAAATATTATCTCCTCATCAGCAGTACATTACCGCAGATGTGTATATTCCTTCGAATCAATAACGATGTTATTACTGCTCATCATCAAAAAGATTCTAGTAAAGAACTTTTTTCCCTGGCAAGGTGCACCAAAGTTCAGAAATCGTATCCGGGTGCCGGATAAATTCCCAATGGCATGGTCAACGGGCAAGGTAAAACAAATTAAATGGAAATACCACAAACACAACAAGAACATCAGGAACTGCATTTATTCGGTATACCATATCATGATAAACTCAGAAGGAGAACTTGAATATAAAATTTTGTAGCTCATGATGGAAGTAACTATAAAAAAAGGTTCGAGAGAAGGGGGCGTGTGTTTCATTCTTTTATTTGCGACGAAATTTATGAGTGTAACGCTAATATCTTCTTTTTTTTTCATTCCCTTCAAATCCGTTCCTTCGTTTTTCAGACGGCTTCTCTGCACTTGGTCATCATCGAAAAATAAAATGGAAATTGAAATTGTAATGATGGATCTTTATGTGCTAAATAAATTTTATGATTTTACAAAGCATCCTTTGTGATGTAAAGGATAGAGACGGGTTCTGGAAGCAATCAAAATGTTTAAGGTTTGGCTCAGTGCGGTGCGCCACACTAGCTATTTCTTTTACTACAAAAACACTCATTTCACAAGTGTGTTATGTTACGACGAGAATTTTGGGAAATAATTGGGTCTTCAGTTTAAAGAGTAGCCAACTGACAGATTCGAAGATATACTGGAAAAAACTCATCATTTTATATGTTTGTTCATAAAAAAGTTGGAAATATCTTATTTCTTTTCGATTTCTTCACAAAAAATATCTGTGATGCTATCCGCAAAAAAAGTATCAATTTTTCCCATGTCTTAAATTCCATACTGAAATGTCTTCCGTGAAGAAGAAAAAAGCTATTCACAGGAAGTGTTTAATTGGTTAACATGTTTGATGGTTTGTGTAATTAAAAGAGGAGAACCATCTTATGCAGAAACGAGGTTTGTGCTTACCAGCTAACATAATAATGATGGATAAATGATTTTACTATTTCTTTCACCGTAAATAATTTTGCTACTTAATTCATGATTTAATGATTATAAGCAAGTCTCTCTAATGAATACAAATTTTATACGTGAAAATTTCGTTTCTTGTGAAAGGATAAAACGTAAATATAAATTCTCTAAAAAATGAAACATGCCAGCGTTGAATAAGTACACTTAATGGCTCTTCTTCATTAAATAATCACTCCACATCATTTACATTTCTGGGTGATGTGAATTTACAGCAGAAGGATGGTAAGATACGTTGTCATAAAAAGAAACACGAAAATTCAACAGTTGCTCGCTGGTCTTTTCATACATCATTGTTGGGTTTCATATCTGTTCCAAATATTTTATACATGGCTCTAATACAACCATCATCAGAATCATTATAATTCCTTCACCAACGCCAAGTCGGACACATTAAAAGTAACGACTGAATCTCAACCTATACCTGGCTGAATATTATCATCGTTATAATGATTATGATTATTACTATTACTCCTCTCTTTTCATGATTACTATTCTCAACAATAGGTGTATCATTTTGGTTGTTTGCTCAAAAATTTAACTCTGCCAGGCACACAGAGCGTTCTCTGAATCATCCAAAAGAAGCATGAATTTTAAATTGTGTTAGGGTTTTAGTATTACGAAGACATTTGTGCTATATCATTTAAAATATTAATTTTGTTTCTGTGAAGCTGAGCAGACTGACGACTATAGTGAAACGGATGATGACGATGATAATGTGAGACATCAAAAATAAGAGGCAGCGAAACTTGGTTTGTCGATGATTATCATACTTATTGTTAATATTATTTTAGGAGAAGGGATTCCTCAATGGGTTCATGCTTAAGGAGAAAATTGTTCACGTAGTATTATAGGCAGGCTAAAGAAACCGTATGAAACCCATTTTAAAATGAAACACAAATTGCAACTTTCGATTTACTCCGCTAACCAATGGTAAATCAACATTTATGATTATTATTATCATCATTGTTGTTCACCAAATTTGCCTTCGAACGTTGTTAACGCCTATAAAATGTAACTTAAATGTGATCATTTCATACAGTTACTCGATCGCCTATGCAATTCACCTTTTCTATAACGTACTGATTAACATATTGAAACCATCATCTTACTCTTCTTTGTAGTAGTATTTGTAGCAATTTTTCTTGAACTGTTTTCCAAGTCAAAGTTATAAATATTTCATGAAATGACCCTTAATTACTACTCTGATATGTATAACACACAACGTTAGACATTACTCCATATTTAACCTCGTCGTTGATGATACTTCGAATGTGTAAAAGGGATAATCTGGTTCACCATGTACTTTTCAATGAATCAAAAGGAACAAATGATACACAAAGCAATTATTATCATGGCGTTCAATGTGCATCTTCTTTTGAGAAAGCAGCAACAATGGACATGTCTTGCCAGCTCAACATCAAGCATGGCATTTGATACATACAGAAAAGTGCAAAGGGGTTGCGTACCCAAAAAAAAAAAACATTTTGGACTACTACATATATAGTTTATCATGAAAGGCCGTTTATTAATACGCACAAGTCGCCCCACTCGATTTCCTCTTTTGAGAAGTAGCACATTTATTGCAAGCCAAAACACATTAAATGCATCCACCTTCTTTACAAAGAAACGGAGCTTAAAAAACAACATAATAACAGTTTTCAAACGTCAATTAATGCAAATGCTTTCTAAATTTAAAATAATGACAGCGATGAAGATAGCTAAGAAAAAGAAACGAAACGATTTCTAGAAAGAGGTGGACGAGGAGAAAGAGAGATATAGAGACAAAATATTGACTTTAAAGTGCTTCTGCAAATGCAATAATATGAAGGCATATTAATGGTAATAATATATAAATTGACGACAGTACTGAACAAAAACTCAAGACAATCATAAACTACAATGTTTCTCAAACCAGTAAATTGTCAAATCTTGTGCAAAGAATACCGCATCTCTCTGCCTGCATGCATGCAAAGGATAAAAATACCATAGGAAGATGCCTCATTTAAAATAAAACGCTTGTAGAGCCAGTCACGCTGAAGGAACCGCCATATTTATCTTTGATTTCATATAATAAATATAGTAATGTTTCGTGTACACGCAAATGATGAAGCGAGGATGAACAGAAAAACAACTTTTGCCTTTTTAGATGTTACTGCTGAAGCTAATGTTAATAATCATAAAGTAATATTCAAATGTTGATGAGTCTTACGGCTTCTGTAACAAATGGGTCGTTGTTCATACTAGGTAGACTCTTCTTTTAATACCTAATCATAAGACTGCAGGATATAACAGTTACAGCTTGACTTGGTTTGTTCTGTTACTAAATTATTCTGCAGAGAATCTTTAGTTAGTTTTCTTCTGAATTACCAAAATAGGGAGTTTATTCAGACGACTTGATTTGTATGTTTGACGAAACTTCACCTGGCTGCTGTGTGGTTTCTTCTCTGGCGCTTCATGTATCCAACGCAATGCGAAGAAAGTTTGTGCAAAGAACATCTTTATTTATCAAAATGTTAGATATATGATCAGGCATTCTTGAGAGGTAGCACTTATTATTCAGAGTTAGAGAGGTACCTGGTCATGACAGTTAGTCTAATAATAATTATAATAATAATCGTACTAGTACTTTTCTGTGATAAACTATACAAAAAAGAATGCAAAGTGGATTTTTTGAAGTGTAATTCTTTCATCATTATTATGCCGGGATATTGTAACTTAGAATGTTCAATAATTGATGCCTGCAGAGTCATCACCATGAGCAAAAATCAGTTTGACTTATTCCATTAAGTTCAGCCACTAGACACAGAAATGTTCGACTAATTAGGGATTTTTCGTGAGTGGTATTGAACAAATTGTAATTAGCGATATGAAATCTTCTAATATAAGCTCAACTGTATTTGTCAGTAGAGAACTAATGTTGCGCTTTTTAGGATATGGATCATATTGTACCAAGCTTCAATTTTCTGTTATACCCTCTGAGCCAGTTTCATGATCAATATTTCACATTAATTTGGTCAGCCACGCTATGAGCTTCTGATAAATATTATAAACATAGTGAGAAAATCAAGCCTACTATAGTGTAAAAGTGATTTTTTACGCAAATGTTCTCGGGTATGCTTGGGCACAATCGGATTTCGTGTCACACAATAAAAACGAGCTTTTGCATCCATACTTACTTAATTCCAATGAACATGAAACCGTAGAAAGTATTTCTGATCAGCCCATGTGTTGACATGCCTTCTATCAGTGAGGAAATCCATTATAGCACATTAATATGTTATCGTGATGTAATACCATGTTTAATGCTCATCATTTGGCATATACCTACAAAATTACCTTGCAAATGAAGCCATGAAAGTGATTATAATTTTATCTTGTATCATTTATTCACGCTCCACAGATTCACAGTACATAAAATAATGTTCAGCTTATTAATGCATGTCTTATCAAGTTAAAACAATAAAGCAGCATTTGCACATTTCCCTCTGACATCAGTTAATCATATATTGACTTTCTGCCAGTAATAGTTTGTTTCCACATAATCATTGAGGACTCACGTTACATAGGAGGTGATTTGATAGTAGGATTTGAAGAGAACAGTCACTCCCAGCGAATAAATTTGTGGGGTTTTTATGTAGTGATATCACATATCGAATCATGCAGTATATGAAGTGATTAATTATAGGATATAGTGCGAGTAACACCTCACTTAATAATTCTATTAAGGAATGGAAACCTAGTATTGTATTACCATGATGGATATGTATAGCATATTTAATTTGGTAGGAATGCAAATATTTTGATACTGCTTATTGATTCCCGTCAAATTCTGTATTGAACTTGAGAGATTTCCTTTCTCAGCTCTCTCAGTCGTATGTTTGCACAACACACATCTCCCTGACATGACATGAACACCGCAAGAGTACACAAACGCGACAATATGAATGCAACGTTTTCACATTTGATCCTTTCATATATAAATTACACGAAGATAAACAGTCCTAACAATACAGTCGAACAACTTAATATGTTCGCATTCATTTTCGTCGTGTTAGCACAAAAATCTGAGCTGGCTGCCACGAACAACATCGTTGTAGCAAGAGTCATGATGACAAATTGTTTTTTATCCACCCATTTATACAACCCTCTCTCGACATTTATTTCACATGAATAATGCTAGTGTTATTGAATTGAACAATTTAACCATTATGTTCGTTTGCCTTTTCATATCTTTTAATGGCTCATTTTTGAAAGCAGCTTCAACACTGCAGTCATTACAAACCTCACACTTTGCTTTGAAACTTCGGCTTTTTTTCACACAGACACAGACAATTGTGAAGTCTATAAAACTGTGTTGACATTTCGTACGATAATGTTAGAAGCAATTTAAACACAATTTTTAATGCTAACGCCATTACATCCATTGATCTCATCAATTCTGAGGCCCCATTCAATCGATTGAAATGTCAATTGCATTTAAATTTTAACAACTGAATTTTTATCTAAAGTTACAATCTTATCATGTGTAGATTCCCATTTCCCCTCGAAGTTTTAATACTTGTACACATTACCAACGAACTATGAAGAATCAATTTCGGCAAAGTGATAGTAAAAGCGATGTACACGTCTCATACATGTCGGTCCTTGTCATTAGCCTGTGTCCACACATCGTTCGCGTTTGCTGAGTCGTGCACTAGTGAGAGCATGTAATATGCTATTAAAAGCAGATGATGGTCATCATGATGATCGCATAGATGAAGTTTGGCGAGATGTGTTTTTAATGGAAGGATATATCACTGTCATATCAGTTCCCAGCCCAATTGGCCCAATCATCCAACTCATCAGTATCCGTCCCTCCTCAAATTACTAATAAAACCTAACGATCCAATTTATCCATTGCGGCTCACTTTCATTTATCCTCTTGTCTGCACAACAGATGAAGCCATCTCCTATCTATTCATGTATAGCCGGCTCGCCTGATAAACTCCATTTCATAAATGATAGAACTTCCTAGCTAACGTGGTTTAAATAGCTTCCTAAGAGTTTTTGTAAACCATCTCAAGAAAGTAGGTAAAACTATTTTATATGGTAAATATCAGGAGCGTGAAACACTATATGACTATTCTGAGTAAAATTGCTTTCTCCTTTTTCTCAAGTTCGCAAGCATTACCGATATTACTGGCTCACGCTCCACTGCGTACTCCAAAGTATTCGATACGCTTTGCTATTAACTCAGACCGGGAATAAGATGTTCGGTTTATAATCAGGAGGCATGTAGGTGCTGGAGAGGAAAGAGTGTCTACTGGCTAATTATATTAGTCTACATTTCATATGAGGGTTTGAGAACAATAATCCTTTAATTTAATAGACTATCATCCAGAAGACCAATTTGAACCCAGGTATATTTCTATTGGTATTTTCACGTAAGTTTCGTCTAAGAAGAGAAAAAGAAAGTCCATTAATTCACACTGCAAAAGGCTTATCTCCCTCATACAAGAAAGTGAAATAGAAACACTTTTTCGTTCAAATCATACCTTCCCAGTGTTTCCACATGCGCCAGTTACCCAATACAGTATAGACTTGCAATAAGTTTTTTTTTTTGTTGCTATTTTTGAAAAAAATCATTGTGGAATCTATGTACGTGTGCGTAATTGGAATAGGGTTTCAGAAGTATCTCACAATCCAAATGATCTCCTGTCTAAATTCCTCACTTTAACAAAGTATAAGGGAAAATAATGTGGGCGTTTATTGTCAATTGCAGCTCAAACGATTCCTCACTTTTGCCATCACGGACTGGAACAATCTTCATAGAATGAGCGAACTCAATTTCACTTTTCAAGTGCTGAGAAAGTAGAAAAATCAAATCCTAATCAATTTAGCTATAGCTCTCCTGTACTCCAGTTTAGTCATAAAATTTCGGGTGAAATGACCCAAACTGGTGTTGTGAATCCCACGGTGAGAGGTCTTTATTAGAGACATCGATAAAATGGGCTTGCCTGTTTGTATCTATTTTAGACAAAAACCTCTAGCTACAAACTATTTATCTTACTCTTTTTTCATAAATGGCATGTGTTTATTGAGATGTCGAACAGGAAATGATCGTTGTCAGCCGACACCGTTGCCCGTTTTCCTTAAATTCTATTGTTCTCATTATTCTACAATAATACAATGGTACTCTAAGGTCTCATAGATTAACACCACGTGTTGTAAAATCTATTACCAACCATTTCGTTCTTTTTTGTGATTCCACCAAATTTCAGTGTTTATTTTGTGTGCCTTTGCTCTTGCTCATCTATTCGCTCGTGTTTTCTCGTAATTAGTTCATTAGAAGTAGAGCAATTACAGTTGTGGAAGTGGAATGATCAAGTTGTTCACGGTGATTACCAGACCATATCCCGCACTTATAGCAGTATTCGAAAGTATTTCACAAAGTAAAATGAGAGAATGAAAATAGAATTATAACAAAATAGTTAAGTAATACAAATATAATTGAAATGTCTGCTCATTTTAAGAAATAATCGGCAATGGTGGGGTTTTCAATTGAAAATCTCTGTTAAATGGTATTTGTCATGCTACAGAGCGCCATCCGTTTCATTCACCATGTAATGTCAGTTGTCGGAAAATGTGAAGAAAAACCGTGCACGTTCATAATAAAGCCCATTACAGTGTACCACTGCGATAATTTGTATTAATTGCACATTAAAAATTTCAAGCCTTGACTGGCTACATTTTTTCGAGTTGTCACGTCATTAGCACTAACCGTATTAGCACTGCTGCAGAGTAAGTTTCTAGAGTACGTGATCATATCGTGAGCCTACAAAAAAAAATTTGACGAATGAAATTTTGTGAAGGTACTTTACACATAGTTCTCTACCTTTATATAATTCATGTATTCATCACTAACAATCATTACCATTAAATATCGATGTTGTTGCTTCATACAAACAATTACTTTTCATCTACCTTTAATAAACAAAGATTTTTCATCGAAGATGCTCTGGGTATTGTTCCTCCTCGCAGCATCAAGATATGAAATAATTTTATTTGTTCAAAAGTTGCTACATTTTTCAAAAGCAATAGCTTTGAACAATGGTGATAATGACGTTTCACCTGTATCTTATTTTATTTCATATTGTGTCATGAGAATACCTTGGAATTGATTATGATTTCGTTTTTCATCTCATTCTCGTTTCAAACGATAACGGCAAGCGCAGCGTCAATTCGAACGTAAAAAATATATTCACTTCGTCGACTATCAGTAGATCAGTCAATAAGTATCATCGTGGTGTTCAGCCGCGTAGTCATGTGAGGATGTGGAATCCTCGAAAAAGATTTTATGAGTATTTTACATGACATGGTGAGCGCTCAGGATTACACTATGTAATTAGTGATTGCGCCNATCATCGTGGTGTTCAGCCGCGTAGTCATGTGAGGATGTGGAATCCTCGAAAAAGATTTTATGAGTATTTTACATGACATGGTGAGCGCTCAGGATTACACTATGTAATTAGTGATTGCGCCAATGACGGTAAAATAAAAGTACGTTAATTTTCTTGGTATCGTTTGATGAGTTAATGAATCATGCATCTATTGCACATGTAATTATGCATATTGCGTCAACATATTTAGACACGTCAATAGCGTTCACAAAAATAAATATGGTAATAATATATTCTTCTGATTTGGTAATTTGAAATTTTAATATCACTAACGCAGAGTGGAAATAGAGCAAACAAAGTACGGAATCAAGATTGGCCACCTTTAGAAAAATGAACGTAGGATGAAACCTAAACTGCAGGAACACGAGATATGGTCATGTTTAATAGCAGTTATGAAAAGTTTCTGTAAACTTGGCTCATGTTTGTAGCAGACGTTTTCTGTTGTAATTCCATAATAGCAACGCATTTATCTTTTTGCAGCTTCATCATTCCACCAAATTACCACCCTCATCTTGAATTGCTCTTGTTTAATATCGTGCTAGAAGATCGACTATGAAAAATGGTCTTTTTGAAGCAGGCGTGTAATTCGATTTCATTGTGGAAATGCTCTTCGGTCACGCCACTGGAATAGGAAGCAGTTGAGGAACTTAGAAAGTGAAAAAAGAAGTTCATTTTCTTGGCAGTTTGTATACTACAAATTTCAAGCCATATTAAACGAGAGAAAACAAGTTGCACGTCTCTAATTTACACTTCTATACATCAATTCGTGGAAAATGTTAAATATCATAGAATTTTCAGCTGACAATTCAAATATATACAAAAGAGAAAAGTATATGTAATGTTGAGCGAAAGATGCCTGTCCTGCACGAGAAATAAACGGACGTGCGCTAGAGAGCAAAAAAAAACTCTCAAAAGGAGTTGCTTTAGTAGTCGTATGTGAACGATGGAACGAGTGGATTGATGATCTGGAAGATGTATTGTGGGAATATACTAAAGACGAGAGTTGATGAATTGCAAAAACGAGAAATTCTCATTCCGGTGTCGGGAGACAATGAGATAAATTGAACAAGGCTAACAGAAGAGAATTTTAATTTCCTTCAACCATCAAGTAGCTACTTTCACATTTAACATGATCATCACATATCCCACTCGGGTTTACAACCATCCCGTTTTATTTTAACTAGAACTTTCACACAATGTGAAAGCATGAATACAAACAATTTTTGTCTTAGAGCAGCCAGCCCAACAGGAGAAAATACTTTCCCAAGCAAAAAATCGTTTACTCATCCAAGTCTTGCGTGGAGACCATGAAGTTCTCGCTGCTAGCAAAACTACTTTCGGAGTTTTATAATCTGTAAGGGCAAACATTCGGGATTCTCTATTTTTTTCATTACGATTCCAGTCTCGCACGCACTACTGAAAGGAAAGGACGTGAATCTCGTACTGGATATTTTGCATGTTATATGGAACATTCCATTAAAACAGCGGAGAGGTCGTGAACCTTTTTGGAGTAAATGTGCCTCTTTAAAAAATGTGAATTCGATTTAGAGAATGAACATACTGCTCTACCAAAAACCGACCAACAGCACGAGCCCTTCTGACAAAACTCAAACTTTCTTGCTGTCACGGTTTGTTATCACACCATCAAATGGAAATGATATACAATTTCCTTACATTGTTTTAGAGGTATGGCTGATATACAGATATTCAACGTGTGTGCATGCGGCTCCTTCTCTTCGCTTTGTAATTGAGACGGTTTATCTAATCTCCTAAATAACCTTAACTTGTATAATATCAAAAGTAACAGAAGCATGTATGACGATTATAAAACTTCAAAAGCCCAACCATGTGGCGACCAAAATGCCAATTTGTTTAAGATTTTTATAAAGCTTCTATGCTATTTTTTTCTTTTGGAAAGACTTTGGTCAGGCAACTCAGCTGAAGCAATATTTAGCTTGAATCCTATCTTATATATTCAAAACGAATTTGTAATAATATATTTTATCACAATCCACTCCATTACGATTGTAGAGGGTAGCACATGGATAGAATAAACTGGCTGCACGTTAGAGCGGAAGTCCCTATCAGTATCACTTACATCGCTCTCTTAATGGATCAAATTAGCTTCATAATAATATAATAATCATAGTCGTCATCACACAAGTAGAGTGCTCAAAGCATGCTCCTCGTAATACATTCTGACAGTCTTGATGCATAAAGATGAAGAGATAAAGATCATTCGACGATGTTGTTGGGTGAGTAAAACGTTGTATTCCTGTTGATAAAAAGCGTCATACTCACCCTATTAAAAAAATATCATTATCAGCGATAAAACGGTGCTCGGCGAGAATTTGTGATAGTGCAAATGGTTATGTTTGGATCTGGCTTTCATCTGAATTGTACTGCTATAAGAATATCTGCCATGTTTGTGAAATTCGTTCTTAAGCTTGACGAGCCCTGTAATCCTCATAATACTCTGTATCGGCTACTAATTTCTTCACTTTATTGCATATTCTAAGTCTCCATTCTGAAAACAAAAGCGCTGCACAACGATGATATCGCGACATTATAACGATTATTACACCACAATTCATATCGTTTCATATTCTCTCGGGCAAAAGAAACCAACACGTAGCTCCACCATTTCTTCTCTTCGCCTGTTGAACCCACTGGTGGACGCAACGTATAATTAAATTTTATATCATATTCATCCTGAAAAGATTATTGCACTGTTTTCCTTTTGAGTTTGGCTCGATATCATTTCAAAAGTAGTGCCCCTCCACGTTTCCACCAAGCAGTAGATATCATATCCACATAAAAAATGAAATACAACAGGGGAAAAAGTCGACAAGAGGGCGAAGAAGACGTATAATGCTATACTTGTAGTGGTGGTGGTGGTGAAGTGCACAAAACTAGTCCACATAAATTACAAGATTATTCCTTTTACAATTTGACTATTACAAGAGGGTAGCATGATGATTATGATAATAGACCAGGCTTTTTCATCTTTTCCAAGTAAAGCAACAAATCGCTTTTTTTTCTATCAGTCTATAATCAAAAAATACTATAAAAGCCTACATAAAAGTATAGCTATCATTACGAAAGGGGCAGAGATAGAAGTAAAAAAGATAGAAAGAGAAAAAAGATTATCACAACCTACACAATATAATAACACTCCCCCTTTTGCTCATACCTTTTTATTCACTTGTTTGTGTGAGCATTTTTATTATTGCATTATTATTCCCTCTCTCACCTGCAATGAAACATTCAATCCTTTCCTTTTTGCTCAGCTATTAGGCTGGCATGCATAAAGCTAGGCGTATTAAAAACGAAGCATGTTATTACGATTACGACTTTACTGTTTTGCCAGGTAAAAATATGTGTGGATTAATAAGCATTGTTAGTCGCTACGCTCGTTTCTGTAATAATAAAAAAATAAAATGTATGTGTGCAAAGGAGAAAAAAAAAATCTCTCGACTGAACTTTTGAGAAACGTACTACTATAATAGTGAGAAAGGTATCTAAGCCGATAATGATGAGATGAGAAAAAAGAAGCGGAGTTCAAGGCTATAATAATAATAATCGTAATATCAGTTCATTACAATAAGTCTGCAGTATGGAGATAATGTACCAACCTGTTTGAACTGCTCCTCAAAGCTCCAAGTCTGCTGACTGGAATTGAGACGAGGTTGAGGAATCTGAGGGCGGCGTCTGTTTTTCTAGTGTTTCGTCACCTTGGTATCGATGCGTTGGAGATCGGTCCTCTGGGGACTCTGAGAAAGGGATCTGGCCGAAAGAAAATTATCGGTATTGTTCTAGGCACAGTTATCAAAATTATTTCAAAGATATAAGTGAAGAAGCCATTTTGCTTTCTTACTTTGTGAATATCCTTGTCCTTATTGTTATTGGCTGCAGCTGCGGCAGCTGCCAAGTGTGAGGCCATTAAGTGCTGCGGTAAGAAATACTGAAGAGTTCCCAAATCGTCTTGGGTGAGTGAATGAGTGAACGGAGAAATACCATGCTAATGTGAAACAACAATAAGGCATATCTGAAGCATTGATAAAAAATTAGTAGTAGATTGACCATTTAGAAATGATCAAGAAAGATAGACGGCAATTCGTTGAAGCCGATTGTATTTCAAAACGTCACTACGATCGGAATGTAAAAACATTTGGACTGGTTAGCAATAAAAAGACTTCTGTTTTTTACTTTTTCGTTTTGTTCGTATTAAAGGTAATTAAAGGTTTGCTGAAAATGTTTTGAGGCTCTAAAAAGCGTTGTTGTAAAATTTGTAAAAATGTTTTTTGAAAGCCCATCGGACTTATTAATTCAGCATGTGCCAAAAAGCTGTCGAACAAGTTTGATTGTGGTCGTATACCGTGTTATCATAATATGCTCCCCAAATGAAAATGTTTCAGCCAATGAACTAACCAGCCAAACAACATCATTATTACCTGCTTAAGTCTGGCGAGAACATCAGGATCAATATTTGGTTTGATTGGTTGTTCACTCCTGGATCCATTCGACATCCGGGAGTCATCATCCTCTTCTTCACTCATGTCGTTCTCGGGTGCAGACTGTAAAACAAAATGCAAAAAATGACAAGATATTAAATTACATCAAAGACAACTTTCAAACACAACTCATAAAATGTTTTCTGTAAACGATTAAAGTTGGAAAATTTCTATAAAATAACTAGTATTTGAATGGACTACCGCTTCAGGGAATCCTTTCCTCGCTATTTTCCCATATTTATGTTTTTTTAGAAATTATTATGAAAAATTATTTGAACATCTGCAAGCTAACGAATAGCTATGCTATGAAAGGATGATAGCCTGGCTTCTTCTCATATTCAATCGGATTTTTTTACAAAAAATGATCACAAGCGTCCGTCTCTAAACATGAGCCCATAGGTAGTTGATAACAAAAACTAAAAAATGATCACAAGCGTCCGTCTCTAAACATGAGCCCATAGGTAGTTGATCCATCTCAACAGTTATATCTTTTCACTTTACTTCATTCGATGAAAATTGAACACATGCACACTTTTATTTACAAGAGTTGAAATGAAAAGCAGGAAAAATAAAAGAAAAATTGAATGATCCATTAATTTTGTTCTCTCTATCATCTTAAACTTTTTTCCACATTTCTGAAAAGCCGCTATTGAAAAAGCGTAGAAAATTTTTATTTACCATTTATATCGACATGCTGCATGAATTCAGCCGCATAAAACCCTTTTTCAGTGTTTACTTGGGCTTTTCAGCCGACATGTATTGGCAATATAATTTTTTTTTTGTTTCCTTTTATTACACCCTCGCACTTTCCTTTATTCAATCAATTCAAACTTCTCGATTTTTTCTCTTCTAAATATGATCGTCTCTCTACCGACACCATCAGCATTAAATGACTCTTTTCCAGATGCCCTCCTGTAGCGTGTAGCCCCAATAACAGGATATATTCGACCTGTACGGTTCTACAGATGTGAAGTGGTGATGAAAATCTTTTTTTCCCTTGAACCGATCACTATAAATGCATATAAGTAAGTATGAATATAACTCGTTCCACTGAATTGTTTCCGAAAGAGCTTTCATTGATAACGCTTTCATACATGATTCTTACACGTACTAAAGAAGCGAGATTTTTTTTGGTAAATTGGAAATACAAACTTCGAATTTCTTATCAGTGATCTGCCTACACCCTATCAATTGCTACATTTATAGGATTTAATTTCGGTAAAAAACAAACACACATGCGGGTGATTTAAGGTTTTACGCAAAGGAATTTACTCGCTGTCCGCTGAATTGATGAGAAGGGAGTACATGCATGTACGATAAATGCCGTACCATAGAGGGAATAACCCGGAGATCGGATTGTGAAACCCTTTTCTCGTCATCAATAGAAGGATTGCATGTAATAAGCCGTGTTACATAATAACAAGAAAGCATGAACTATAAAAGACGCGTGTCTGGCACATGCACTCACTCAACCAGCAGCACAGATGCATGCAATACAACATCAACAAGGGTTAATTCACCAGTAACACTTTTTACCACTTTCAAAAGTGAATTCAAGCCTTTTTTAGCTCTCCCCGGTGCTTTACACATTTTCGTACAAACTGATTGAAAGACAACCCTTAAGTCTTTTTTTTTTTACTCTTTTCAAGCTTGTAACGTTGCTCCACACGTTTCCTTTTTCATCCCCTTTTTTATAATTATCATATTAGAAATCAAAGTCAGACTTCTGTAAACATTGAATTGCACCTACATATCTTGACTTGTACAGAAAGGGGTTTCGTGTATCACCAAGTAATGTCAGGATCAGGATGACGATAATACTTATATGCATTACAACCTTTTATTGTTTTTTTCTTCTGTAAAAATTCGACATGAAGGGCATTTATGAGTTTGTACTTCCTAGTATAAAGTACATCAATTTATCATGCTTTTGTGAGGGAGCAATCCAAACACTCCTTGACTTGACTTCTGTTTCTTGTGTCTGCTCATTTATAATGGTGATAAAAAGACAAGTGACCCAAACAAAATAGTTGGTAGCGCACAAGAACACATGTATTGTAGAAGATTTTTAATGGTATGCTGACATCAACTGTCCGCACACACTTGCCATGAAACAATCAAACTTTCTTCGTACTTTTAAAACTAAGAACACGAATAGTTTTTCCACATGTCACTACTTGTAATCGTTTGAATAGTGAAAAGCAAATTATACATCGCATATTTCAAGTAATGCATGCATCAGATCGCGTCCCGTATATAACGCTATGCATATGCGTTTTCAATCGTATGTGTCGTGTTAACATTTTTTTGTGCGCAGCAATGAACTATATTTCCAAGATTACAGAAGTTTATGCGACTATTATTACCCATTTTTATGAAGAAAGGGTTTGCTTTCGCTTCAGCCTTTTCTTCAACTTCTGTCTAGAATTTCCTTCAGTGTAAAATAATGATTGCATGAATGTGAGCGATTGCTATCTCTCTCGTTTCAATTTTTATAGCTCAAGTCAGCATTTACGTTTTTCATGTAGTTTGTTATTATTTACGGCCTGAAAAATTTCATGATTTTTAGGTGAGCCAATCCGTGTATTCTACGCAATAATGAAAAATGTTGAAAATGAATGGGCAATCATGGAAAGGGGTTTATATGAGGAGACAACACATGGTGACAATATGGGACAACTTTTTTGATTTTTTGTGCGTATAAAAATTTCATGGAAAACATGAAAAAAAAACTGTATACTCTTTCTTGGAAGTTGTACAAAAGTCTAAGCCGTTTCTCCGCGGTCGGTGAGCATGCGTGCATTATCACGATAATATGAATGAGCCTTCACAGAAAGTCATAACAGCCTTTTTGAGACAGTTCGTTTCGTCTTATAAGGAGATTTAGAACCATTAAACGAAATACAGAAAGTATGTCCAGCGGAAAACACAAAAAATCTGTTTTATGACACTTTTTCTTTCCTTACAAAAAGAGTTGACTTCTAGAAATGACATTGTATCATCGAGGACATTTTTTATTAATATTTTTAACAACTTTACTCACTCAAAAGCTAAAACATTACATAAATATTTTTGAAAATCCATATGAGATTGTTTTTAAATCATGTTGAGGGCTGAAATATAAAATAATAC
>VICI01000154.1:0-54937 GCA_019593645.1 Akabosia matsudoensis
TAAGCTTTTTAACTAAGCTTTTTAACTAAGCTTTTTCTTTTGCTTTCAGCTTCGTCTTTATAAGCTTTAAAGCTTTTATTCTTATTGCAATGCCCTACCCTAACATATTTTATTAAATAAAAAAGTACGCAACCAATTAAGAAAATAACGAAAATTATATGTTTGCAAGCGGTGAACAATTTTCATTTGATACGCATATCATTCCATCCACTACACCCGTCAAGGTAAAGGTTCACCAAGTTCCTAATCTAAGTTTTGTCGTATGACCACCACATCGAACTCCGAATGTTTTCCATGGTACCCCTCCTGGAGATAATTTTGACAACATTCGATGTTACTAAGACGAATTGAAAGATCGTTGGTTGCCTGGCATGTATGGTCTAGTCAATTATTAATTCAGCCGGGGTCCAATTTATGTGCTTGTGTGCATCTCATGAAGTATCTAACCAGAATTAATTTTACTTCGCCACGCGAACTGTATTGCTAACAATCCCTCTTGGTCTCTCTGCCGATCACTGGGTTATGAGAGCAACTTAATTAAGGTGATAGATTTAGTTCCTAGTTTGATTAGCCATTGTCCATATTGCTTGTCATAACGTACCGGAGTAGTTGCATTGTCGTCTTCTTCTTCTCTCTCCAAGAATATATGACCGATGAGGTTGGAGAGCTCGCCTTGAATGCACGTGACGAGGTGCCTGAATGCAAGTTGGACAACTTCGGCAAGGACGTCTTGAGCGTCTAGGGAAAACGCTCCGATTTGTCGATCTGATTTGAGAAAATGAAGAAGCTCCGAAGAGTTGGCCATCCAAAAGGCAAGACCGTTTGCATCAGAGTTTCTCTCGTGAGTAACCTGGACCAGGATGTTGGCCACACGAAGGAGAAAACCAGAGAGCAGATGGGCTCTCTCGTGGGGGGTGACATCAGGTCTAAAATGAGTCGTAGCTCGGTATCGTGCTGCCAAATAAATTGCGTAGGTGGGAGCCAACTTGAATTGTAAATTGGCTGGAATTACATTGAGGATTACGACTGATAGATAAGCTTCTTCAGCGGCTTCTGGAAGCTCTAAAGTTGCCGGTAGAATAGAATCGGGTCGAATCATTCTAGAAAGACAGCAATAAAAATTAAAAATCAAAAACACATTTTACCTAAATATTCAAATGATATTTAAGAAGATGTCGAAACCTGAATAGTGAAAGGAGAGAAAGCATTGAAGCAGCGGAAACAAATGAATACAGCCAAAACAAACAAAAGGGGAAACTAAAAAGCGTCATACCTTGGAGCATCTTCCTGCGTTGGTGATAAAGGTGGGGAAAGTGTAGGTCTGGTATCTACACCCCCTCCGGGTATATTATTATTATTACTATTGTTTCCTGCCGTAGGAGACTCGATAATTTCCCTGAAGTGAATTAACAAAAGAAGAAAAAAAATATTGAACTACAAAATAAAAACAAAATAATTGAAGGCCGGGTCTACCCAAAATCAATACTTCGCAAACACATCAATCAGAATAAAGCAACTAATTGTAATTTATCTGACATACAGGGCGAACTTTTTTTCTGTCACGAAATTCGATTAACAACCAGCTTCACCTATAATTTCACTTTTACTCACCTTTCTGAAAAAGGCTGGCCAGCTCTGTGAGAGAATCGGAAGTAGTGTGTTCTACCGAACCGTATTATTGCTCCGTGCTGTAGAATAGTAGTCTCATAAATGCGCTGTCCATTTATATAAATGTCAGCGTCGCGAGATGACGGGGTAAGAGTGACGATTCCTTCCGTACTAGCAATGACACAGTGCCGAGGCCGTAATCCGGCAAGTTGCAAGCCTCCCCATTCACTTCCCACCTCAGTCACATCGTTTTCTAGGGCAATCCTGCGTCCTGTTTCACTTCCGTCTACGGGGAAAGTTAGGATGGAAACAAAATACGACATTACGTAACAATATAATAACATGTGCTCTCTATATCTCTAACGTAACATCACGAGAACTTCCACAGAACACGGGCAGTATAATTACTTAATTATCCACGCTGCACGACTTTCCCTTTAATTGCAAGTTCAACGAGTAACGTTTCGATTTTCGTAAAAAACAACACTGCAAAGAGAATAATGTCTTTTTTGACATTGTAATTCAAACATTAACGCAAAATAGTACATGAATATCAAACCGTCCAAAATTGATTTGTCTCCAAACAGCGTCCTATAAATGTTTATAATTGGGTAAGTGTAATACCATGCCGCTGAGTTTTTCTTTAAATTCATGAACCGTTATTAGTTTTTTCCCGTTGTGCAACGCTAAGAATGAATATATCATAGAAAACACTAAATTAACACAGGAAGTGCATGTTCCACGTGCAGAATTTTTTGCTGATTGTGCAAAAATCAAACTCGTTCCAACATTAAGGCCAACTTGTATTTCGGATCCACGCTTTCCCTTTCATACATATTACAAAAAGGTACAAGATCAAGAAGAGAAAACAGGAAATTAAAGAATCATACAGCGCAAAGACGAGGAGCATCGTACAAAATTGAAACACATACATTTGCATTATATTATTTAGCACAGCTACCTCTCGGGGTAATGTGTTACAGTACGGCATCACTACAGCCCAACTACATGTCGGTATTCGATCCCCTCTCGCTCTACCTACAAACAACCACTTAATAAAAACTTGTAAAACAAAATAAGGTAGTTTGGAAAAAAAAAGATCCACTGAAAACATTTTGGGTAGGTTGTCTTTTCAAATTGGTTTTGGTGAAAAACTATGCTGTCTGTATTTCATCGGTCTAAATAAAAAATGACTTTCACTTTATGTAATTGACCGTATTGCATACACCCTTCCTATCCAACCCAACATACAACAATTTTTCTCGTTGTGAAGAAACATCGTTTAGGGAGTACATTTGTCAGACGCTTACTCTCAGTGTAATGCTTGTAAACTTTACTGGTTGATTTCCAAAACCGTAAGTTTTTACAATGAAGTTTCAACAACTTTTGTTTGTTCATAGACTAAATTAGGTTGAAAACTAGGCTAAAAGATTACAATAAGCTGTCTAGTGTATAAAAAAACATTATTGTTCTGTAGAATACAGAATTATGGGGATTTTTAACATACATTATTCGACGCAGGTTATGAAACCGCAGAATTTTTCTTCTGAATAAGGGGACTCTTTCTCTTTTCTTCTATAAAATTTTCTTTGGTTACCCAATTCCAATAAAATTTCTCTCCTGAGACGTATTTACGTTCTCCGTGAGCTAGCACAGGCTGAAAAAACAAACCAGGTAACATATCCTCGAAAATCAACCCGCAAGAGAAAGTTACATCACGAAAAGCAACTTCAAACTTCAAGGAAACATGTGGATGAATAAGTAGTCCGGAAGTAGTGCGTCGAACTATATTATAACGTTAGGTGTATGAGGGAGCCAATTACAACTACCTGGGCAACCCAAATCTCAACATTTTCTTGCGGGCACGCACGTGTCAACAACGAACGCAGTACGCATTCTACATAAGTCTGAATCTTTTTCCTTTTGATACTTGGTTCCAAACCATGACGCAAACTCAAAAGCTCCCGTTTTCTGTACTGTGACGGATATCAAATTCCCTTAACTCCCCCACGGCTTTCTAAATATTTTATGATGCATTTAATTGATTTGGAGAAAGTTTTGAGGTGCGAAAGATGCGAGAGAATTATATATCATGAATCGATCCTCTCAATTGTTCTATAAAACCATACGTCACTTGGCCCTAAAAAATAAAGCGGAAGCTGTGTCTACTTTCTGAGCATATCACCCTGATTGTTGACGTCATTTTTAAATGGACTCTATCGGAAATTAATTTACTTCATGGAGAGGGTTTTTATTCAGCAAAGCAGAGCTCAAGCCAGTGTTGCATTGATTTCGTCAGTGAAACCGGATGATAGCGTTATATAAAACGTCTAGTAAACGGCTTTACTATTTTTCCAGCCATAATTGTGGCAATAATAGCTTTTGTATAATGGGAGGATCCAAAACCATTTATAACAAGGAATCCATTGTCTTTTAAAGCTATGCACAAGTGGAAAACAGTACAAAAACACATTTTTACGATCATTTATTTAATCCTTCAGTAAATGGAGTGGGAGTAGCTATTTGTTTGCACATAGGAAGAAAAAAACGCGGATAGTTTGTCGCGGTGAAAGTACTAAAGGGATTTCTCTTTATTTACACTCTATGCTATTTTATGGCTTATATTTCAATCAAGTCTAGGATACTATTATGTATATGTTTCTGAGACCACTCTACATATTGTTGCGCCGAATACTTTCAATTTTAGGGCATCTTCTGAATTTAGGAAAGTTCTGTAACTGACATACCAATTCCGGAAAAACATTGGTTGATGGAGAGGCAGTGGCGAAAACAAATATTATGGAGACTAGTCCGACAGCCAAGCTTTTATATTCGTTTTTACTTGACGGTTATTACCATTCATTTGCAACTAAAAGAGCGTTTTAACTACAACCCATAATTTTGCGATATTTCTTTTTCAGAAAGTAGAATAGAGTTTAGCTTATTTCCTGTCAGCAGAACTCGTCTATTTGTAGCTTGTATGCAATTAATAACCGACGCTTTTTAGCTGATACGTTAAAGATTACATTATGAGCTACTGACAGGATGTACATTGCTATTAAAAGAAAAACCGCAGACGCTGGATATTTCCTCAACAATAACTTAAGGCTGACACATGTTTTACCTGTGTTCGGTCAAAATGACCTAGTTTGCAGAACCAGAAAATATGTCGCAGTTCACTCATCAAAGTATATTTTTAGTTTTATTTTTTTCTCGGAACTTTCAGATGAATGAGAAAGTAAACAAAACAAACAGTGAAAAGTTCTTCAATTCAAAAGTTGCACGCTTCCACTACGCATATAAATGATTATCTAAACATAATAATTTAGACACGGCTAAAAGAATTGTGATGCTAACTACGAGTTGCTTTTGTAAAGGCTTCGAAGCGTGTGATTATTGCGACGAGAGTGTAAAAAGGGTCGACAGCCTTTTACGAAGAATAGAGCGGGTGTTTTCGGTCACATATCCGTTTGTGTCTTTGCCCGAAGAAGCCTTGTAAAATAACTACTATGCAAACTTTGTTACAGTAACCTCCCTGTTTGTTACCTCGTGGAAAAAGCTTTTTGTATAAAAGCTAACAAGAGACGAAACCTGCTTCACTTTCTCCATGCACTCAAAAAGATGTGTTGGTAAATTTTAATGGGTTTTTAATGAGGAGCTGTGAGTGGGTCTTGAGGAGGTTTTATGAAGCAACTTAGGCACAAAAAGAAAATTAAATAAAAGGAGAAACAAAATGTTTACTTGCTTGTCATTTTAACATCTCCGTCTCAGTCTATTTCATTGATCTTTGTGATGGAGAATTATGGCCTAGATATTTCTCTCTCTGACAATGTATATGTCCCTATAGGGTCCAATTTAAGACTTTATCAAAAAATTTCCCTATCGCTTTTCCGTAAGGAACAAACTTTTCCCATTAGTTTTGGCGTGGTGTGGTAAGCGCGGGTTGTATTTCTAAACAACCCTCCTCCAAGAAAACTCTTCCTGCATCATTATCACCCATCCGCGAAATTTGATAGCTCGTGTGAATGCAAAGGGTATATACGAAAGAAACGTCTTACCAGGTAAAAGTTCAACAAGCATAGGCTCGTGTTGTCCGTCATAACTTCCTCTGTACCCACTCGCAATTTCATCCTCCGATCGTCTGGTTGGTTTTTTCTTGCGTTTTCGCTGATGGCAGTCTGGGGGTCGGCGCCTTACATGGAACATAATTGAGCCTGAAAATAAATAAAATGATTATCGGTTACTTTTGATTCTTCAACTGCCTTCTGACTTTCACCCGTGCCGTACAGTAACTGAAAGAAAAAACATATATGGGATGAAAATGCAGATGAATCAGAGTCAACAGCAACCGCTGCATTACAACTCCAGATAAAGCTTAATAATTATAATATTCTGAATATTCAGTGTCCAATTTGTTGGAAATCCTGCCAGTCTTACGAACCACTCTCCTGTCTATATTGCTAAACCCCTTTTTATATTGCAAAAAACCACAAAAATACTCGATGAAGGTGACTCATTTTTTTCTCATTATGATCCATGACAAACTGCTGAAGATGAAGAAGGGCAGAAAGATTGCCTAAAAATTTGGTTCAATATGCATCAGACATCACGTCACGATTCTTATGATGTGTCATGCTAAGATATGCACGGATTCTGAATACAATCGAAAAGCTCATCAAACATCTCACTGCAAGCCGTACTCTTTGATTGCAGTTTACTCAAAGTTATTCACCGTAAAATCAGTCTCAATTTGAATTGATTCAGAATTTAAGAAAATAAAAGCTGGTCTTTTTTCCCGAAAAATTTGTTTCAATGAATAATAGTTTCAAAATAAGCTGTCTGGAATTTTGATAATCTACCCCTTTCCCTCAAACAACGCAGAAAGCTTTTATCGTCTAGAGAGAAAGTAGTATTTGAGAAATGTATCTAAGAAACACCACGATTCAGAACGGCCACTGGGGACCTTGATAGATACAAATTTATCCTGCGGTATTTTCTTGAATTTCTGTATTCATCTCGCAAATGCACATCTCATGGTAAGAAAGACATCGTACAACGAAGGTGCTTTGTAAATGTAAATTTACGTATACTTTACTACTGGGCTCCAAACCTGTCATTTACCAGTTGCTTGCTAAATGTGTGGAAAATTATTAACTTGAGACATTGATCGAATAGGATTGTTAAGAAAGAGAAAAGTTTTCTCTTGATATCGCTTTTAGTCGCCCCAAATGTGTTCTATGGTATCCAGTAGTGCAAAAACTCGTTCGGGCTTTTAGACAAATGAAAATTGACGTAAACCAGTGCAAAAGATACATTCAAGTTATCAGGTCTCTTGGTGAAAATAATAAATATCAAGGTAACAATTATTAGTCCTGCGCATCAACTAATAAACCATAAATGCATGTGCCGTGCAACTAAAAAAAGGCACAACAATTATCAATGAAGTTCGACATGGCAGCTTGTAGAACAAGTGTGTTTGTAGTGCACCAGAGATAGGAAAACACGATTCAGCTTGAGTGAACATAACAATCATTTTTTTATCCCAGCCTTGCAACTCAAACTGTAGAAACTCCTCATGGGAATCGATAACAATAAAGCCTTTCTTGAGAACTAATCTAATTATTATTTTCAGTGACAAGTAAGGGAAAGTTGTACTGACACATGCAAAAACAGTAATATCGTTTTGTAAAAACAAGTGAATTGGTTTGTCGATATGGAAATCTAATTTCATTTTCTGCAACTTGGTTTATTTTAGTAAAATGTATAGCCACACATACCCAGAACCACTTCCACCTGACAGTTCCGGCGGCGCGTGGAGAAGGACCATAAACCCATCATTTCTATCAGTCTTTGAAAGTAAAAATTATAGATACCGAAGGAATAACGCAACTAGCCCGAAGCTAACATGAATAGTTATTTAATTATCGTTTATGGTTGTGCGGAAATCATCGCGGTAGAAAGGTTACCGGTGGTTGTGCAAATTTTTTAGTCATTATCAAGTCTTTTAGGTAGGTTATACAACACAATTGTATCTGGTTGCAGCACACCTGCGAGGTAATATTTTCGCGTACATGTTCACTTCACCACCAGACAACACTGCTAATAGGATTTTCCTAAAAATCCCATTTTTCTTGCAACCTTCAATGGTATTTGCATAGGCAATGTTATGTGTTTTTTACTGAACCATAGAAACAAAACTTTTTCATGACGATTTCCAGGAAAGGTGACACTTTGGAAACCTAAACTCTGATTGGTGACTATAAATCGTTTACTAATCATGCAAGCATGTATAACACCATAATAATCACCAGGGAAATATAAAACACATTCGTAAGTTGAAACAAGTCATACAATACCACACAAATCACTTTCTGACACTACGAATTAACATAAGTTGAAGAATGCGATGCACTAGCGAGTTAATATGATTATTACATGTACGATTTCTTGTTGTCTAAAGTTTGCGAAAAACTTGCTATACAAGAGTTGTTTTGTAGACTAAACTGAATGTAGAACGACAAGGTGGTGTCGAGACCACTTCTGACAGACAACTCCAGCTCGAACGTTTGCAAACTGCGCTGTTTTGTTGGTGTATTGAGCACTCCAACTCCACTCCAAAAAAAAAAAAAAAAAAATCTTTGTCCCTATGCTGTTATCAACAGTGCAGAGTACAAAGGAATGGAGGAAACTAGATGGTTCTTTTGTAAGCTCGACCGACTTTCTCCTCACCTTACCCATATCTAGTTCTTACCCAGGCGCTCATTACTTATTCTACTTTATGTTCTTTAGAACGACTCTCTCCACTAAGTGAATTATCAACTTTTTAAATGGTATTAATATATATTGCTTACCTCGGTCGTTTGGTTGGCTCATGAGAATTGCCAAGGGAGACTCGTCTTCATCCAGGATATACTCTGTACTTTCTCCTTCTGTAACCTGTCACATACGAGAGTAAGATAAATTTGATGTAAAATTTGTACAAAATTAAGGATTAATAGAATTGCATTGCTGGTAAATAGATCAAGTCATGACGGCATTACTACTATTGTTTACGTTCGTAACTGACGTCATGATTTTGTCTATTACGAACATGTTGATCTACTTTCTCGTACTCATTGCTCCAAAGATAAATAAACAAAAAAAAAAAAAAAAAAAAGAAGAAGAGATGCATGCATTTCCTCGAACCAGGTTTTATCAGTTGACTCACTTTATTTTTGGATGATCTCATTTTGCATGTTTTCAAATAAAACGATCATCTTCACTTTCTTTTGAAGCTTTCATCAAGTACATGCCCAACCTTGATCTAGTAATGTATTTCGGAAAACTGCAGTTATGAAACACAATTACCGAAAACAATGTCCAGTTAAAGATCAAAACTCGGCAGGACACTGATCTAAAATTGAGAGCATAGAGAGTTGTCTCCAAGGGATAAGATTGACATGCCTACAGTTACGAAATAATTGTTTCCTTAACTTAACAAAAGGGAACTCTCGCCGGCTTATGCACTTGTACTTGGACCAGGAAGTTTGATAATATTACTATCATGATTAATGATAACCAGCATGACCAAAACCTATTTTGTTACGAGGACGAGGCCGTTTCACAACATTTTCAGAAACTGGACTGTAACTATTATGAGCTATTCATCGTAACATAAATTATCGCTTTTTAAAAAAGGACAAAATTAGTGGCATACCTGAACTAAACAATAGTTAAGGGGATCTTGATTTGTAAGTCCATATTTTGCTAGCATTTCCTTCACCACGTAAGCCGCATTGTCGTTCACAGACAATAGAAGCGTTTTGTACGGAACGTCTTCACACAAAGATTGGCCATAGATTTTCAGCGTGCCTCCGGTATCCGGTCCTCCGTCCCGAGATCGAAACTGTGCCAACTTTTTTTCCAATTTTTGTTGACGTCGACGTCTCATCACTGCTTCCGGGTTAGAAATGGATCGAGTGAAGCTAGTCTCGGGAAGTTCTGAGAAAGCAAAAAAAAAAACAAAGACATGTACTGATTATAGCTTGTCTCACTTATGTTCAATGTCTATAAATATGTGTGAAGTGTCCATAAATTAGCATTTATGTCGGCATTTTTATAAAAAGTACAGCATGTTGTTGAGTCAGTCACACAAGGTTTTTTCTCCTCGACAGGTTCAACTTTTATCCGAAACAAATTAGACTGTCAGTTTTTAAAACTCTTCGTGCTATTTGAGAAGAAGACAGACAGACTGATGTAAACTGAAGAGGAATTTAATTGGCATGGATACTTGTCCTAAAACGGCTGAACAAGGAAAAAAAAGTTTGGTATTTGAAATTAAAGGAACTGTTACACTATTCTTTTGTTCATATGACATCTCAATGTCAATGGCAACAGGAGTAGATAGAAAATCCAGAGTGGATGAAGTTATTAAAGGCCTAACTGGAAAATTGGATTTTTTCGTGTTTAATACAATACGCTCAAAAGCTTGGTAAGATTTTTTGACATATTGCCAGGATCCATCAATTACACCAATTTTCGAAGCTCTTCTGAGATTGCTCGGCTCATAAAATTTGTTGCATCTAAAGAAACAAGACGATAATGCCAGCCTTTGAACAAGGCTACATCGATTATCTTATTGAATAGTTCTCTAGCTCTAACGAATTTAATGACGTATAATAGGAGAGGTGAAATATCAAACTCTAGTTGTGCGGAAAATTCAGACTTCAAAGTTACTTCAGCTTTTCCCGTTGTTAAATCTCCATATGCTTTTTAATAAATCCGCTTACTGCTTTAAAGGTTGACAAACTACTTAGTACCAAGGGCTCGTTACCAAAATGGGTCCAATTGAGCCCTTTACCAGAACCCAAAATGTTGTCAATGAACAAGTATATAGTTATTTGTATTATCTGTTTACAAAACATTTCAAAATGACATGACCTTTCTTTCAACTCATAGAACCTTCCTATTTTCCTCCATTATAATGCCATCTAAATTGCAAATGAGGTCACAACAGCCATAAGTACGCTTTATTATCTAGAAGGTATTATGGAAAAATGCAAACTAGCTTTCTCTGTCCACTTATCCCACGAGCAGTTCTTCGTACAATTCTATGATATTTCAAGATACTCTAATTGTGTTAATCGCAAAATGGAAGAAACAAATTTGCAAACTCATCAAAACTCTTGCTCGTGTGTTTTCAGCTCTTTCCCTAGAATTTCTTTTCATTCAAACAACGAAGGTCTCCCGACATTCGATTCTGCACGATGTTTAATGTGTCTCCCCATGAACAAATTTTCAATCTAAATTTTACACTACTTAGCAGTTTTAGCGTGTTTTCATAAAGTTTATAATGCAACCGTTGCTAACGTTTTTTTCACATAATATACAGGATCACGAAAGGCATAAAAACCCTTTACTTCGAAGACAAAAGCACGCCACATGGCATGTACTGTCTAGCTTCCTGCGAAAGTCCACAAAAAAGATGACTTTGGTTTCCGGTCTATTCCCTTTTCGCATTTTAACAAACACTTAACAAGGAAATTGGTATACTATGACAGAATTAAGATACACAGCTTTCAGGTTCGTTAGCGCCATATTGTCACACTTTTATAACAACTCGTTAAATCCGTCCCTTTCCAAATCTTTAGACGTCCTTTGTCAAGTTAAATTTGTTAGATGTCAATAGAACTTTTAATGTTTTCGCAATTATTATTATAATATACAAAGTTATACCATTGTAAAGCTTTTCTGCTGCACTTTTTGCTGCTTCTGCTGCCTTCGTTTTTTCTTGCATCTTTTTAAGCTGTTTTTTCTCTCGTTTACTCAATTTCCGTTTGAAACTTTCGCTGATTGTCACCTCGGGTACGGTTTTGCTTGGCTGTTGGTGAAAAACAGGAAAAATTTAAATATGGACAATATTAAGCTTATAATAAATCATCCTTTCCGCAACTCAAAAAAATGTGTGTGAAAATTAACAAAAAAAGCGTCTGTTTTGTCATTACTGAAAAGTCGTAACGGACTTGTTCGTCAATCCGCTTGAGAAGGAATCGCCCTTCCCTATCGTCGGAGTGCCAGTTGAGCTGAACGAGTAAAGGCCTCTCCCCATCATCCAACTTCCGCTCTTCCCCACTTTCATGGATTTCATACAAAGCGTACTGAGGTATGCTCAGCATTCGCATATCAGGCCGGAACTTTTCAATCAAAGTTTCAATAACTGCTTTTGTTGTGGCTGTGGATGAAATGCGAATGCACTTTGTTGCCACCTTTGCTCCAGCTTCTTGGAAGTAAAAGCGCATAACACCCTGGAACTCGCCATCCTACAAAAAACATAAAATGCGAATATAATTGAGCCATTAGAGGGCATTCATCACTGACATTGTAAGTCATTTTGATATATGGCCGTATCTCCTTAATTTGCTTTTTTACGCTGTATCATCATCATCCCCCACCACCCATCCACACGGTTTGATTTACAACTTCTCTTTGACAGATTTCCAAAAATGTAAATACTTCCTTTTTCGATTAGATAACCCCGAGCACCATGACGTTGCCTGCTAGACAACGATCATGTAAATATTGTGAAGAGACAATAATGCAAATAACACTGATAAGCAAGATTAGTACATACGTACAGATCTAATTTCTTTCATTTTC
Organism: Akabosia matsudoensis; assembly: GCA_019593645.1. NCBI lineage: Eukaryota > Metazoa > Arthropoda > Collembola > Entomobryomorpha > Paronellidae > Akabosia > Akabosia matsudoensis. The sequence continues at coordinate 12,244 of VICI01000154.1, forward strand.
ACTGGAAGTCCAACAACGTGAGTTATGTAAACAGTGTGGTTGCCAACTTATAACTACACTTAAAAGGTCGATGGACGATGATGATTTTTTCACACGTGTTTGCAAATACAAAATGGTTTCAAAAAGATATATAGATTTAATACAAAAAATATGCTAATAATAACCTCATTAGGCTCCGAAATTTCAAATAAATCCAGTCGATTAGCATTCCATTGGGCAATTAGCTGCCGTAAAGTTTCCCGCGACTGAGGAGGGTTTACAACTTCCGGTGCGTTAGCTCCCATGGTGGAGATTTAAATGGAGGTCTCCAAACAGAAATTCTTTTTGGTATTATTTCGTCTCCCCACAAAGTGGAGATTTCGTTGCATGTGAGTCACTTTTGCACAGCGCAAGTACTTGTTTATGTCAAATTTACGTGAAAACCGTTTCACAGTGTTTTCTTTACCGTTCTACTAGTAGCTCTGAACACTGACACTTAAATCTTTCCATGGCAGTTGTTATGGTTGTGATCTCACTGGCTTTCCCAAAAACTCTGAACGTTTTTCGAACATTTTTTTTTCCTCAGCACTAAACATCCGGCATCTCACCGGTGTTGTTTATATAAAAACGCTTTGTGCACTTCTGTATAAAAGAGTTGACTCACGAAGACGCAGTCAAATTTTCAAAAACGCGTTTCTTGACAGTTCCCTTGCAAAACAAAACTGTAGTTTTTGGTTGTCTTTTTTTCACACGCTCGGCTCACGGCCAAATGTAAAACTCTCTTTGCATCTTCTACCATAAAAATAAATTCAATATTGTTGCCACAAACCTCTTCTACACATCCACAGTCACCATCAGATGTAAAATTCATCAGCAATAGTACATCGAATTAAATCATGATCATGATCATAGACAGTTTAATAATCTAATAATAATAAAACATATACTCGACACAAACTACTTTTTATTATTTTGCAGCTGGTGCTGACGCTGCTGCAGCCTTATGATCACCATGTACATAGTTAACTGTAGTCCTTGGTCCACTTTTTGCAACTTGATGCGTCAAATTAAACAACACTTCTGTTCATACGCGCAGCCTATGCACGTTTCTCGCTGAGCAAATTTGCAAATTGCGTTTGAGCATTCATTGTTTCAAATTTTTCTATGTTGTTTGTTAAAATGAACCGTGAAGGGAGAAGGACAAATTTGGATGAAAATACAGGAGCAGGCCAAAACTCGGAAAATTTGCAACTTTTGCTGAAAATGTGATGGCACTTTTAAATGCATGCGTTAAGGCGGAATAGATCAGCTTTGTCTCGTATTGTCATGTGGACGGACAGCTTTTAAACTAAAACTTGCAGTTGGTCATCGTGTGGATGATTTAATCAGCTTGATTTTTGTTGTGACAATAATCATCATTTTTACTCTGCACACGTACAAGCACGTTTTCTGTTGTTGTGGTAGTATTCGTCGTCTGTAGTAAAGCTATTGAGCTTGCGATTTTTTGTCAAAAATAAACGAATCACAAAGATTTTCACTATCCCAACCACTTTCACATTCCAATGAACAGAAATAATCAGCAATAAAAACGTTTGATGAGTAGTCTCCTTCTTTCAAGACTGCCGAAAAGTTCGTTTAAGGCAACTGCTGCAATTAAATAATCTGTGCAAGAGCACAAACAAAAATGTTAATGTTTTGGAGATAACACTTTTGAGGTTTGTACACAACTCCACAATACTCCACACTAAGTCGGCCGTAATGAATCCTCACATTAGGCCAAAAATTCTTCCCAAAAACTACACATGAATGGTTAATGTAGCGTGCTAAATCCTAATGGCTGCTAATTTCCCAAAGAAATTATGCATGCAGCGCGTTTGTCATCTCATTTGTCATCAGACAAAACGATTTGCCCAAAAACTTGAATATCATCAAATGTCATTGAAGAAGGTGACGAGAATGTTGAGTTTGAAAACGGCTAAAGTTTCTCTTGACAGTCTGTAGTCTACTTTCAGGCACTGAAAATGGATGGAAGTGTGATAACTTTGAACTGTTTAGTAGAAAAACAAACACGGACAGTTTTTTTTCCTTATCGATGTCTAAAGACTAAGGCTGACATACGTAATGGAATGATGATTATAAGTAAGTTGCTTTTGTGGTATAAAAAATACTTTATTTACGTTTCTGATCACTTAAGAACTACTTTGGAATGGTTTATCTCCTTTGGAAAGACATTTTCTCCTCGTCAATATGATAATTTTCTCGTACTAATTATTTACGGATGGAATGCATATAAACACTACACAGACACACTCATGTGACACTTTTTCTTCAGGTCCTTCTGAAGAAAACAAAATGTGTAACAGGCAGTTTTCACGGCACATTTACCTGTAAGAGTACATCAAAATTTTAACAGATTAGTGTGTTCCTATCTTACAGAAGAATGAGTAAAATATGTATGCGAGAGGATACCTACACGTATTATTTCAAGAAAGAAAAAAAATGTATTAATAGCTTGGAGGCTTACAATTGAAAATAAGATCAAGTACCAGTTTTTAGAGAAAAAAGATTGTTGGGTCCAGAGCAAGCTATACTAGAGATGCATGAGAAAGAAACATACTCGAAGGATAGGTAAGATGGGGGAAATGATATAGCCAGTGGAAAAAAATAAAGCCGTATGGAAAGAAACTTGTGTGGTGGTGATATAACAGAAGAAGAAAAAAGGTATTGAAAAACAGGAGCTTACCTTGTTCATGTATCCATGCACTTGTTTTCTGTGGCATTAAAAGTTGTTAGCATGTATGCTTGATGGAGTCCATAGGGAAAAACTGAATGCTTTGTGTGGAGAACATATCCCTTCTTACCTGGATGTGATACACATACCTGAGGGTGAGGAATGATATAGCTAGTAAAAATCATGTCTTATTGATGACGATAATGGGATGCGATATAGTATCTTTTGCTGGAACAATAGACCAACGGACACTAAACTTTATGAGTAGGTACATAGGAAAAAATAGTCAATGTACATGGTGAAGAGTGCTACTGTGATTATTACTTTTAGAAAATGACGACCATCATCACAGCACGCAGACAAATCTCTCACAAAAAATAAGTAGTAGAGAAGCCAACAAAAACTATCAGCAGAAACTCAGCTCAAGAATGCTATGATAGAATGAAAAAAAAATCAGGTACAAAAACTTGCTTCTTTTTTCAGGTAGTGTCTGCAAACTAGAAAATTGGTATTCCTTTTCCTTTGAGTCACATAACTTCGTTGATAATATCATTTTTTTCATGGGGTCTTATACACAGTCTGTTTCGTATCATTTTGTAAAGAAGTGTAATATATTATTATTTTGTATCTTACATGATTCCTGCCTTTTGCAGCAGATTGAAAAGGAAAAGTGTGCATGTGGAGGAGATATCCGTAGAAACATACAAAGTCACTTACAAACTGTTATTTCGATAGCATATTGACGATTATGGCAGGCATGCGAACATACCTGATGATATAATTGTAGTTAAAGTAAACACTCTCTGCTGGTTTGCATATTCCTCCTTTGGTTTTAGGATCAACAAACGACTCACACACAACAACATAAAAAAACTGCAGCAGTTTATTGTTGAGCGTGTTAACAAAGTGCAAGGAATCCTAGATATTTTCATACGTGTATAACCTTTAATATCCTCATGGGGTGTCTTTTTCTCTCTCGGAATAGAATAGAATATATTCATGCCATATTAAACGCTGAAACTGCGTCCACAAATGTAAATGGCAGGTTGATATTTTGGGATGCAGTTTGTTTATTTTTAATGCGGCATTTTGTACAGATGTATACGCTCTTGAAGCTAAAATACTTTACATGTGGCGGCTGGCATTTTGAGTAACATCATACTCAGCAGAAATGAAAAGTGAACAGATTCGTTTCTCCTCATGAATGAGTCAAAAGTACAAAAATGATCATTAAAAAAATCAGAATAATTCTGGTTTTAACACGGTGACATGCGTTGTTAGTTGAACTATACACTCGTACCAATATCCTTTCCCTTTCTTGCTGCTAGCAAAGTCGTAAAACTTAATTTTTTATGATGACAAGGGTCAAGAATATGAGCACTCCTAACTTCATTTTGGTGAATGTTGCAATTTGTTTTATTGATGAGTAGACTAATAACTAGAAAATGTTAAGATATAATAGGAAGTGTGTTATTAATGCGTCTAATGGATTCTGTTTTTATTTTTAGCCATGTTCTTTTGTGCATTTGTGCGGTAATAGAATCAAAATGTTATCAGGTAGGAAGACAAACATAAAAATTGTAAAACAGGCTTGCACAAGAGGGAATACTTAATGGGAAATACGCACAAGAGACTTGAGCCTCAAACAGTACGTCACACTTCTGTACAGCATCAGATAAGTATCACTTACAGGTTGCATAATGTATGCCGGTACAAGTATAAAAAATGTGTTAGATACTACCGGCGGCCCTAGATTCATTGATTTTTTTTATTTGCTCGAAAATCACGTAAAACAACTGAACCATTCTGTTTGTTGCATTACTTGTGTTACATGTTACATCACCTGTCATCATACAGAAGTAAACTTTTTTTTTGGTAGGATTTACATTTCCCGTTAATACAAAAAGACCTTATCCAACATCATCTACCGATTCACACGTTACGTTTTTGTGTGATTTGCTTGGATGATAGTGTGGCTGTGGCTTGACTGTGACGGCTGAAAAGGCGTCAGGTATTATGTGTTTTTGTCAAATGAAAATGACATTACTCAGGGGTTGCTGACACGTATCCCAAATTCCCAACCAAACGTAATACGAAAATACCTTTTTTTCTTTGAAAACTTATAGAAATTGCATTCCTGTAGAGATTATCTCACACTGTCTGCAGGGGGAAAACGGTAAACAGTTGAAATATTAATGATGAAGTGATGCAGCGAGTCTTTCTCTATTTGGTTCCTGGGAAAAACTTATATCTATCCGTTTTCAAGATTTATTGAGACAAGTCCAGGTTTTCAAAGATGAAAAAAGATTATGAGAAAAATATCTTTGATAAAAAAATTGTACAAGCAATAGGCACTAGCTATTAGCATTCCTCAAAGATCATAATACCCCAACGGATTCCCATTCAGTAATTTTCATAATGATCCTGTACCTCTCTCACCCTTCTGGTCGCAGTCTCAAAGTCATCCAACTCTTGGGGATCATTCGATAAATAAAGGTCTGCAACATTCAAAATAATAATTTCTATTTGATAATCCATCCTGGCTTTTCGGTGAAGGCGTTGACTTTGATGCAACGTAACGTATAAATATTGCCTCCAGGCTATCCATCCTCGAAAGAACTGCGGTTTATGCTGGTGATGCCATCCTAATACGTGTTCTGAGTTTTACACACATCTTCGACTCTCAGGAGTATGAGACAACGTATCAAAAACTTGTATTTTTTATTCCTGCAACAGCATTTTCAGTGTGGATCATCCACACAACCATCATTCTTACTTGTGACTAGTTGTAAAGCTAAACGACTCGTACATGAGCAGGTGGCAATGCTAAGTTTTACTGCTTGATCGCTGTTCTGAAAAAAATAAACATCTTTCATTATGAAGTATTCTCTTTTCTACTACGCATTTTGTGAAGATGAAAGGATAGTGGCCAAAGGAAAGATGATGACATGTAAAGTTATACATGCATTTTACAATAGGTTTTTAGCTGTAGCCGGCCACTCAAAAGTACTTGTCGGGAGAGTTTGTAGAAATTTTGAAAGCCAATGGACCGGACTGGAATGTTCGGAGATTTTGCGGAGTGGATAGAATGTAATAATAGCTTTGACCTTGAGAGGATGGCCGCTCATGTTTAATGAACAATTGGCGACGCCTTCCAAACATAAATGACTAGAGTTGATTAGATTCTAATAGAATATTTTACGAGAAAAAGAGGAAACTTGAAAGTACAACTTTTCTGGTTCAAAAATTAATTCAATTTGTAATAAGTATTTTGTTTGTGGTGGAAATCAGACGGCATAGCATAGATAGAGACTAAATGTCTGCGCAAGTTTTGGAAATAAATTATTCATCAAGTTGAATACGAGTAAAGATCATGGCGCGAATATCTCTGAAAGTTTACATGCATAAATGCTCGTTTTATGTTTTGCAAATTTCGTAAAATCTTGTACCTCTCGAAATTAACTCTAAAACCTGCTATTCCAGTCATTCTGACGTGATGGTGGTATATTTCATGACAAAAAAGTTGATTAGATTCCCTCCTGGTTTTGATTTAAGGTTTATGCATTTTTTAAAAATTTGCAAACACCTGCCATGCACTATTCTTTCCTGGAACACAGTTTTGCAACATTTGCTACTTCCAGCTAGAAAGACAATATTGTACAATAATCTCATATTTCTGTTTAAGGCTAAAAGACAGTTTATCATAATGAGTGTATGTGTGTTTGGCATTGTGTACCTATTAACACGAAATAACTAGTTATATAAAGTTATCCTGGGACATGTCACGGAATTCTATACAAGCAAAATCAACTCAGCATCACCACACATCCTCCCATCTTTGTTTGCGAAGCAAATTTTCCTTGCAAAGCTCCTCAGCGGATGTTTGCTCAACTAGCCCCATAATTACATTTTATTTACAAGTCATGTTTAAAGTTTCACAATCTTCGACCTTTCACTTCCTCTATTAAATGCTATCCAAATAGGCCATATTGAAACCCTGTTGCCCTCTCCGTTTTTTACTAATCAATGTCTAATAAACTGTAAAGATTTTTTTCGTAGCATCTGCCCCTAATTACACTAAGGTTGACAACTCAGCATCTCCAAAGGTAATAAATACTTCGCAGAATTCAATATCTTTACGTTTTTTTATTACCGACGCCAGTCATACCTCGAAGCATGCGAATGACATCATCCCACACAAGTCTAAATTTACATTGAAAAAAACAATGCATTGCTATTACGTTTTTTTTATTACCGACGCCAGTCATACCTCGAAGCATGCGAATGACATCATCCCACACAAGTCTAAATTTACATTGAAAAAAACAATGCATTGCTAATGCATTAACACTCCATAAAATTCTCTTGGCGTGCTCTGTTATTACTCATAATCATAACGTTCAATATTATTCTCTATTGTACGATCACGTCTCTCCAGACATTCTCCGACGTACATTAGCAGTAACCTTTGGCAGCGAACATTTTTGTCATTCTCCTTTTTCTTCGAAATCTATCTTAGAACTCAACCTTGAGACAACTTGTGATTGCTTTTGCCATTATACGCCTAATTACAATGATCTTGTATTTTGGACAAGTAATCATCATCCATCAAATGCACTGACGATAGCTCTACATTTTCGATACAAAGTATTGTTTCACTGCCAACATAGGTAGGTGTAAACTTTTGGTTAGAGATAATGCTTTGTTGGAATGGATTGTTCATGTTCAACCACAATTGTGGTATAAGCTGTCTAATCAGTAAAGTGCTACTTGTGTTAACCACCTCCACCTATTACGTCTTTTAGTGAAAATTGCAAGAGAGTGCTGGTCATCTTTCAAACAAAAAAACAAAACATTGCTTTTATCTCATTGACAGTTAGCCTAATGGAGGCATTCCTTTGTTTTTCCATTGATTTATCAGATCCTACAGACATATAGTATAGGAATAGTACTAGGAAATAGGTATACTCTCTGCGTTCCTATTTTCATGCCATATTTTATATCAAACGCAAAAATCAATAGTTGACGGATGAACGTTCATGAGTGAATAGACTACTAATCATATGGTTGAATGGAGGTTATATTGCTTGAAATGATTTACGCACAAAACTGATTGTTTCCTTGTTTGATCAATCATGCGTGCATGCTTATTGCTGTGTCAATCATCAAAAGTCTGTTTGACAAAATACAGTTGTGTTAGCGACAATTTTACGCGATGAACAAAAAGTTTATCGTACCAATTTGCACCAGCTACTACTCCTCTGGGATCTCAAAGACTACCAATATAACTATCAACTGCACGACATAGAAATGAGAGTTATTAAGTATGCGTGTTTGGGTGCAAACACGACATCAAATGTAATTATTTTTCGTGAACGCCAACATGTATTGAATTCAGTAGAAAAAATTGGATGAAATATAATCTCATACCTTGGGATCATATTTATAATCAGACTCTGTTTTTTGTTACTGTTAAAACGTATCCATTTCAATTTTTAAATTGTGCTAAAACATTTTCAAGTCCCGTACAAAAACACAATTCTTCGTACCCGCTTTTCGTGATTTAAAACCAGAAGAATGATTAAATTTACGGTTTATTTCTCAGGCGTCAACTGAAAAAAGCTGAGGAATGCAATTTTATACCCCGAAAGAAAGAAAAGCTGCACTTATTTCTTTTGTTCCCGTTTTTACAGGAAAAAAATGTTATGTACCAGTACCACAGTGATTCTCTTCTGGTAATTTTTGGTAAATTAGCAGAAATCGCAGTGCAACCATTAAGCCCAACCAGACAGACCGTTATGCAACAATAAAATTTCATCTCGCATCAAATTGCACTCTTCTTTTTTTAAAGTTGCAGTTTATGTAGTCCATATGGAAAAAGTTCAATTTGTCTCGCTGTTTGGTAATAACAAAGAGTAATCTTTCCTAGGTTGACTCTTGGTTGGATATTAATTTATATTTTGTTTCTAGATTTACGGGACAGCTATGACATGAGACAGCACAGACAGAAAATGAAACTACCGTGACGGTTGTCTTGCCGAGAAACTTGATAGGATGTTGCGCGTGGTCATTGTTTATTGTTTTATGTGATATATGACTCCCCGTATCATTCTTTTTTAAAAGGAGGGAACAATTTTGTGGGTTAGGTTCTTCTTACGTAAGACATTGATAGAAAAAAAAAATATAGACTATAGGCCGAAACATTTTCTCAATAAAGCCATCATTGCAACTTGTTACGTTTTTCAAAGTTGCAGTTACAAACTTGCTTAGCAAAGCATAAAAGACAAAATTGATCCCTTTTCATTTCATACGAAAGAATAATGATTGCGACGAGTTGATCTCCGGCTTTGAAGAGGAATTAAGAAGGTTTTTATGGCTTTGGGAGGAAAAATGTTGCATGTGTACACTTGCCAAAATCACGGGGGAATGAATAATTCATCTTAAATTACTGAGGATCAAGTAGAGCATACGAAGAAGAAGAAGACTGGTTGAAATGATATATTATTCCGTTTTGGGTGCCACTGCTGCTGTGCCAATCTTTCAAAAAATGAATCATCATCGTCATAAACCACATAGAAAGCCGAGTAAACCTGCACAATAATAATTTTGTTTGAATGTGTCTTATTAACTTGTCATGAACACAATGGTTATGCAAGAAGAAGGATTTTTTAAAAAGATCAGGGTATAGACTTGGTTTTTATATTGTTCGCTGTTAGGATGGGCGTGTCGGTATTTGGAGGACGACGCTCCTTCGGAAGATGAAGATTATTTTGCTATGATAATTTGAAACTGTATTTTGGTTGATAAGAAGTATGACAAGTTTTTCTCCATGATATGAAGTGTGTCCTACGAGCAACTCTTTCATGCATCAGAAATGATGTAATTGTCATTGATTATGAAATGATCAAGGTTTGGGAAGATCTTATCACGTTCGCTTTTGGCACCTTGGCGCACGGGAAATTTCATCTCAAACTTTTTGTTTAAGGAAGGAATGCAAAATTTGCAATTACAACTGTTATGCACCCAGCCAGAATATGGAGTGGAATACGGAAGGACGTGTGTTTCTCTGCATTTCCGTTCACCGTTCCGTTCATCATGGGTTTTATCATGCATTACACGATTTTGGAACCCCTGGTTCTGTTTGAATGTAGCACATAAAGCACATTATGAATGATATTCTGCGTTCATCTACACAGGACAAGGATCCCATCTCCAAATGAGGCAAAGAAAGCATGAAGTTAATCTGACAAATAATGCTTTTCCATGAAATTCATTAAATTATGTCTAAGAATTGAACAAATTGTCATGTCAGAGTTTTTGCAGTGTTCCTAAATGGACAATGGAAAGTGCAATAATCATTAAAATAGGAACTGAAACAAGTTCTAGAACATAAAGGTCAGGAATGGAAATGAATGTTATGTCATATGTCATAGTCATAACATGCCCATCAGACCGTTAGAGAGGGGAATTTTGCAAAAAAGAAAATGATATTTCACAATCTCACTCAGCTGGAAATAACAGATTGTAAACTCTTTATTTAATATGTCTGTCAGAATATCCCTCGTGGTATGCTTCTTCAAGTTGTGTTCAGGAACATATGTTATTATTAGTCCTGCGGTTATTAGTCCTGAGTCCTTACGGCAAAGTCCTTAGTTATTAAAGGCAAAGGTTCCTTTCTAAAAGTCGTCAAATGAATTTTAAGCTCCTAGAGAATGTAAATGAAAAGATTTGTGGGAAACGAGAGATTTTTCCTTTTCCGGATGTTCAAAACTTTGGATACGGACATCCGGACTCTGGAAGTGTTCTTTATATGAAATTCAAGGGGGAATTTGACTATGGAGAAATGCTGTAAGTTTAGAAGAATTTTGAAATGGAAATCTGACGATTACTATCGACGAATGGCGGTCTCATACCTTTTCGCATCGATAGCAATGAAGTCGATGCAAAGGGGACCTTCTTAGATTTTTTTGTAAGTACTGTGACCGGAATTATAACTTTAACCCGAGATGTCAGTGAGCTTGGTGTACTACGACACCATCTGAAACTTTTTTTTCTCGAAACACAATTTTTGCATTGTTACCGGACTCTGGAAGTGTTCTTTATATGAAATTCAAGGGGGAATTTGACTATGGAGAAATGCTGTAAGTTCAGAAGAATTTTGAAATGGAAATCTGACGATTACTATCGACGAATGGCGGTCTCATACCTTTTCGCATCGATAGCAATGAAGTCGCAATGAAATACAAAATAAAGTATTTTGAGAAAAAAAACTTTCAGATGGCGTCGTAGTACACCAAGCTCACTGACATCTCGGGTTTAAAGTTATAATTCCGGTCACTGTACTTCAAATCCTCTAATACCTTATTTTTGAGTCTTGTCCATATTCTTAATCTGTTCAAGTTGCCATTGTCAATGCCGCCCAGAATCATTGAAAAGAATTGCTTCACTGACTTGAAAACTGAGTGGTTCCTGAATTAGATTAATTTTCAAAATCGAAAGTGAACTGTTTCCGTACTTTCTTTGGCAAACAAAAATCATGTGTTCAATACATAATTGTTTAGTGGCGGAACTCCCATTAGTTATAGTTAGTTCCATAGTTTATTATTTAAAAACAGAAACGCATTATTTCAGAGAAATATTAATGATAGTTACATCATCGAACGGTTTGTCAGTTTTTTGATTGGTTTTCACCATAGAAATATTTTGTACGGTTTCCATTCCTCGGGTGACCCTACCAAATACGGTATGTTTATTGTCTAGCCATGGTGTTGGAATAACAGTGATGAAAAACTGACTTCCGTTTGAGTTAGGACCAGCATTTGCCATGCTTACAGTGTAGGGCCGATCGTGCTTCAATGAAGGATGGAATTCGTCTTCAAACTCTCCTCCCCATATAGACTCACCGCCTGTTCCAATACCAGTTGGATCCCCAGTTTGTATCATGAATCCTTTAATTACGCGGTGGAATATGTGGCCGTTGTAGTAGCCGTTTTTAGCATGCACACAAAAGTTTTCCACGGATTTTGGACACTCTTTTCCAAACAATTTGATTTGGACGTCACCCTTCGTCGTATGGATTACAGCGGAGTCATAAATCTTTTGACCAACTACGAAAGAAATTAAACATACATTAACCTTGAGTTTTCCTATTATACGCAAAGCGGGGAAAGTTATGAGTAAAAACTTTAAAGACAGTACCTGTTGCATCTGTTGCTGCAATTATATCTTCTTTACTTGGTTTTTCATTGAAAACATCCCGATCCAGCTCTTTGGCTGCTGAATGATCATCAGCGTCTCGCCTTGTAAACATGTAAAACCTATTTTTCTTGAATGCTGTGCAAAATAAAGTAGGGTCCGGGAGCACAGCATCTAATGTTGGGTTTTCAGCAGCTTCCAGTTCTACTGTTGTCGCAGCCTGTGTAAGCTTTTTCGGTTTCCCTTGAAACATGGCTAAATGCAGAAGCCTTAAATTTTCTGGCTTTCCTATTATTTTAGCTAGCCTGTTGGTAACTATGTTAACCACTTTGACACCAAGCACAGTCGGATAAAGGAGAAAGTTCGATGTTTCATCAAACACAAGGCGGATGTAGCGCAAACAGTCCTGCGTTTTCTCAAGTTCTCTTTCCACAGCCATTCGCCGGCCAAACTCCATGGGTGGAATGAGTTGTAGTTTTTGCTGCAAATCTGTTATGCTCTGAAGTGATTCGTCAAATATCCTTATGAGTTTACCCGTCAAAAACTTGAATATGTAAATCTAAAATAAAAATGTTTTAGGTGTTAAATGAAAGTCCCCAAGAAAGAAAAAAAAAGAATTTAAAGGAAATAAATACCTTGCGGTTAGAACCGGCAACTGCAAAAAGTCGCCCATTAGGGCTTATCGTCATAGACAACACTGATATTTTGTCCTTCACGAATAGAAACAAGTCAGTGTCCAACTTTGATTCAAACTGTACATTTTTTGGAAATTCGTAGTCGTGCTTGGATCCTGTCCAGTACTCGATCATTCCTTTGGTGTCAACAGACATGACTGCTTCGAACACGGGATTATACTTTATCAAAATAACGGGGTCTGTCCGATGAATGTTCTTCAGGGTCATCAAGGGAACATTTCCGTCTTGTTGAGCAGAGTAAATGTGGATTTCTGGAGTGTCAGTCGTGGCACTATCAATAAATATCATGATCAGCATATAATTCGATTGTTTAAACATTTTTCTAACAGGGGATATGTTATGCTTACATCGCCAAAGTGGCCACGGCTCCATCGTGACCACTGGAAGTAGTAGAATGTATCCATTCACATGTTTGAGGCACATAATCCAATTTGATCATGTTGATCATGTCTGTGTATAATAATTTCAATAAATTTTGAAGTTACACTCACTATTCTGTAGAGAATAAACTGTACAATACAAGGTCAACCTTACCAAAATTAACAACATCAAACACCTTTATACTCTGATCGTTGGAAATCGTACAGAACAAAGTTCCCATTGCGTTAACAGCAACGTCTTGTATATTTCCCAAATGACTTCTGAAGTGCTTCACAAATTCAATTCCTATCTCCATCTTTTTCCAGAATTTCACGTGACCATCGACACTGGCTGTTATCACAAAGTCCGTTCTGTAAAAAACAGGCATTCTATTGTTTAAAATCTCCCCATAGAAACGAACTCTAGCTAGGAATTACGAACGACTTACTTGGTGACCACTACGAAGGCCAAAACGTCCCTATGCATGAAACTCTTTTCGTAGTATTCTGCACAGGGCATATTCCCTAAGTAAACATCTTCCAATGGCAACACTGAAACAACAATGGATTCAGTTAAAATAATACGTGAACACAAAACTAATTCAAAGTAAACCTTGTCAATGATGGAATAAAATTTACCTCGTGGTCGCTTCTTAGCTTTTGCCAGTGACTCATCATCCTCAGCATCCCCCACTGTTGGAGGTGCTGGCATTGGACCAATCTCCTCTTCCGAAGAATCACTGCTTGATGAACTTTCTTTCGCCCTTTTCTTCCCCTTATTTGTGGTCTCTTCATTTTTACTTGGTCTTTCATCCTTATCACTCTCGTCACTACTTTCGCTGCTGCTTTCTTTATGCTTCGGCATTTTTAATTGTTGTCCTAACAACAAATTGAAGCTTAATTACCCTATCAATGTACAGTAAAAGTTAATTAAGCTTTAAAAAAAATCTCGTCTGTTGTCCGTAACAACTTGTTTCACTCTGACTAAATATCGGTGTGGTTTTGGTTAGCGCGATGCCTACTTGTAAACAACACCAAGGTATGGGGCAACGTAAGACAACTGTATGCGTACAAAGCACAACTATCCACACGTATAGGACTGAAATGAGTATTTCTTTGGTATTTGTACTTCGTCTGTTTATACGTCCTACATTCCATCGACTTGATATACGCATTTTCCCATTTTCTAGCGATACTTTTATCCGTCGTTTCATGATGTATGTACTAAATTAAGGACGTCGACTGTAATACTGATGACGGTCAACCAACGGAGTACCATACCTGCCTTACTTGTTTTGCTTTTTAGCCATTTAAATACACCCAAACCTATAAAAGGCGAAAAAAATCAGCTTGTAGTGTTTGGATGTGTTTTACTTGAAATAAATGTTTTTGTTTCGGTTTAATTGTAATTCGTGAACAATTAGTTAACTGTTAAGTGCACTAGGTGACTTACCAACTTGTATTCTCCGTTTAGAGTACGAGTACAAATAAGGTACACAAATAAGGGGACTTGAAAGTTGTTGATATCTCATTTTTAAGTTTTAAAAACCTTTTAGAAGTAATTGAAAACACTTCCCACATGGAATAGTTACGTAGACCATTAACAGTTTGATAATCACCGACTAACAATGCATGGCATGCATCTAATCGCATGATAATCAGTAATAATTTTTTAAAGTAGTACATTGCTTCCCCGTCACTTAACAATTAACTCGCAATCACAACTAAAACACACTAAAATTAAAGGAAATGCTTGGAAAACTCCTGATAGTCCAGTAGAACCAGCACTAAACTGTTTGTCATTAAAAAGTTAACAATGGATTTGATGAGCATTCAATCTGATATATCCTCATCCGGTCATCCACCAGATCCTTCTGCAATGGGGGATCCTACCCCAGTTCCCCTGTCCCAAATGCTAGCTGCAGCAATCAACAATTCATCGCCCGTCAAGGCTAGTCCAGCACCTCCGCCGTCATGGAGACTTGAGCTTATGATGGAGAAGCTCCGCCAAAAGCGGGGTTCCTTAAAACCACTCCAAGAAACAGCGAAGAATTTGCGACAAGCGCTGATGGAAAGACGATGCTTCCTCGATGCAAATGACAAGTTACATTTACAAAAGTGTTTGGACACTCTTCAACAGTCTATCAAGGTGAACTCCTTGTCTAGCATGGTCGAAAGGTTGGACATGGTCAGTAGACAATTGGGACTCAAGTTGTCACCGGGTGCAAACGAGCAAGAGTGGTTTATCAGCTCTGACATGTTTTATTTGGAAGTGTTGATTGACTCCACTGGTGTCGTGCGGGATTTGAAGATCCAACACGAGGGAAAAACAGAACAATTGGTAGGTATAAAGTTTGTATTAGGTTCCATTGATGATTGATTGTTTCATAATAAACCATTTTTTGGTATTTGTAGCAATGTCCAGACCTGATCAAGTCTCTAGAAGTGCAGGACTTCAAAGACTTTGCTGCACACCTTCAAGGGCTCATATCCATTTATAATTTGAATGCTGACAAGCACATCAAGTCGAAAGCGTTTATTGCCTTGCAAGCCATGGAAGCGGACTTGGCTGCCATGGCGTCTACATATTCCCATGAGACAAAAGCTGATCAAATTATTATGAAACACTTGCTGGGCCACTTTCAAGCAAGACGCGGAGGTCATCCGGTTAAACTGACTTACTACATTAGCCCGTACGAGTTCATTGATAAAGAGAGCAAGACGTGCATCCCGAATGATATCAACGAAATTGTAAAAAGGCAGATTGGAACCTGGGCGACTGTGAGTATCCAAGGCAGCCCGGGTATCAACAGAAAGTTGCAAATGAACACAAACGTGACAGTTTATAGGAATCCAGAAGGAAAAGCGTGAGTTTTCAATATTCAGCGTTATGCTTGTGAGTTGGAATATTTTTTAGATGTAATTTCCAATGGGTTTTCCTTTCCTGTAGAATGCCTCGGTACGGGTCCTTGAATGCCACTAACAGCACCGCTCTTCCAGCATGTTTTATACTGAAGTTTGCAAAACCCATTCCGATATTCAAAGGACTGCTGAACTCTATCCAAACTGTTACCGGAATCGAAAACGTTGCCAGTGAGCCTCAGCCGATTCTTAACTTGATTACGCAAGTTATATCAGACAACCAGTTGGACTGCTCTGAGGAGAAAGGATTGTTTGTCGTAAGTTTCTTACGTAAAATTCTACGTAAAAACCTATATGAAAAAGAAATTATAGCGATCACCTAAGAAATGCTTTGGTTTGTAGACTCTACCAGACCAGGATCACTGTTACTTCATGACCGAAACGGCGGGTTTGGAGGGTGTCCTGATTTCATCCATTGCATTCACGCTGGCCAGTCAGCTTCCACAGTTGATAGTAATTCTTCGACAGCAACTTATGTTTAACACACTGGTGGAAAGCTGTGTGCGGTTGTGCAGCAAACCAGGTAGGTTACAGTGGTCCGATTTCTTAAGGTTTTACATTTTCAACTTTTTTATTTATTTACTCTTTATCTTTTCACTTCGTACGTGTAGGCGCCAACAGTATTGTTTTTGAGTTGTCCGCTTTATCTCACCACAACTTGTCCGTGTCTTTCCAACATCCGTTGGACGATTCATTGGTGACCTTGGAATTTGACATTCGTGATGTAATGTTGCCTCAATGCCGAGTCCATGCGTTGTACTCCACAACCCCTGACATGATTCCTACTCTGGAGGAGCATGCATGTACGGTTGTACGAAGAAGCATGTCAATCCCAGTCACTGTTCGTGCCGTAATCCGACGATGGCAAAGCATGAAAATAAAGTCTGACGTTCCAAAACCGGACTCTCTTATCCCTGCCCCAAGCACGAGCAACAATGGGTCTATCAATCCTTTACTCCCAGTGTCGGCCCCAAGCTGTGGCTTGGAGTCACAACAAAATCAACCTTCTTCGTTTAAGCAGTGTATAAACTACAACGCCCCTGCTCAAACAACGCCCATTGACTTCATATCTTATATGTCAAATCCAATATTTGCATCGCTGTCACAAAATTTTCAAGCGACTAAAAACGGACAAGGTCAATTGGGTGGAGGCGGACATCCAGTAATCCCCAATGCTAGTATGCTTCAGGGATTACTGGATTCAAACAATCCAGCCAAGCGAAGAAAACGAAATAAGACCAGCACTGAGCTTCAAAAGAGTCCTGTACGTCAGAAAAGTCCGATTCGTCCAGATGATCCTCAAGGTGCCGTTGGACCAGGCACGCCTGGCTGGATGGCGGAGTTAGGACTGGAGCAGGATTGCCGGTGGAACATCGACATTACTCCGGTTGGGACAGCAGCCGCAGCAGCAGAGGAACTTAAACGGAAGTATCCAGTCAAAAGAAGCGTGTCGTTAGATTCCAACGTTGAGTCAGATGACAGGATGCCCAGTTTGAGCATTACACCAGTTAATGCTACGGGAGGAACGTCAACAACGGTGAACTCTCTACTGGCCTCTATTAGACCGGGTATTGAAATAATTCCATTACCGAATCCTCAACCACCTTCTATTCCAAATTCAATTACGGTAACACCAATATTACCTGGATCTACAGATTTGAAGAAAATTAATAAAAAACGACCGGAAGATTCCATTGAGAAGAAGAAAATTAAAAGGTTGGATGTAAAGCATGTTAACAAACTACAGCAGCAAGGAGGCAAGCCTAGCATGTCCACGATGAAATCGGTGTCCACACTGTCGAAGCCGAAGAAGCTGATTAAACCGTCATTGGATATAACGAAGAAAACTGATCCTAAGATAGAAAAGGATAAGAGTTTGATAATCTGCCAACCTCCAAAGACGCAAGCAGCGACTCAGGCTGTTGCAGCTGCATTAGCGGCATCTAGTAAAACCAGTATAACAAAGAAAGTTACTTCCTTGGACAGTGTAATCAATAAGTTGAAAATGCAAAGTGCAGCTGCCACGGATGTAGACGGGGGTGTTGTGAAGAAGGAGCAAATGAGCACGAAGGATCTTTTGAAGGCAAGCTCAAGTATCACGGACATTATTCAGAAGAATCAATCCAAGGCGATGAATGAATACAGCGTAAAATCCAGTTCCGGACTGGTCCCTGGAGGAGGGCTTAAATTGACCATCAACAAGTCCTTGACTGCGCCTAAATTTGATATGAAAAAGAAAACTTCTGTGCTAAAGCGGCCTTTAGGTCAGAAGCCAAAGGTGTCGTCGACACAATTGAAAGATGACCAGAAGCGGCCAATGGTGAAGAAAGAGGAAATGAATAAAATCACGGACACAAGGAAGCTGTATATGCCAAGTCTCGAGCCTGGCTCATTATTTAAAGACAGCCCCAAGTTTGATTTAAAGAACTTTCAGATTCCGAAAAAATCGAAGCCAGTGGAGAAAGTGGACACGCCGCCGCCTGCGCCCACTCCACCAATGTCACTTGTTGAGAAAAACAATTCTGAGCTAACTGTGGAGGCCATTAATCCATCCCCACAACTCCTCATGAATCAGACAGCCCCCCAATTACCACCGAGGCAACCAACTCCGCAACCAATCACTCCAACAACTACTCCAATGCCCCCTATTCCCAGTGTTTCAGCCATTCCACCACCCCAACCAGTTGTTAATCAGTCCATTTCTTCTTCACATGCACCTGGAGGTTCGGCGTCTAACACAGATGGAATTAATTTATCGACTAAAGCTGATGACGTCAAAACTAATGACCATCAAGCTTTAGAAACACCAACATTACCCCCTCCTCCACAACTATTACCTCTAGTTTTGCCCACAAAAGAGACTATTATATCTCCAGAATCCCCTGAGCCAATGGACACAACAGAAAGTTTAGCCACGCCACAAAATATTCCAACTACCCCGCCCGATGTCGTCCAAGAACCTGGTGATAAACAAGCAGAGCCTGAGCCGTCTCTTATCCCACCACCACGATCAACTACTCCGGCTCCGCCACCGAGAGCAGTTACTCCTGCACCACCTAGATCAACAACACCAGCCCCATCACTTCCTTCGTCGACAAACAATGTTTCCCAGCAACCACCATCTAATTCATCTTCCCAACCATCGTCCAGTGTTGATAAATCCACAGCGGCTGAAGAAACTCTGCCTGTTCAACCACTCCCTCCACCACAGGTTTCAGATGCGAGCCCGATTTTATCAGTGCATTGTATTGTCAAATCTCCTGCCCCCAACTCTCCAGCAATGCTTAACTTGCGCAGTCCCGCACTTATTGTGCAAAGCCCACATACTCCATTCATGGTCGACGATGACCTAATGGATGAAGCACTGATCGGCGGGGCTCCAAGTAATCCTGATAAAACTGCTTGAACTTGAATTGGGTTATTTTAAAAGACCGATTGTTTCTTAATGACTATAATATTGTAATTTTTATGATTGGTACGTGAACCATTCTCAACAATTGCTAAATTAGCTGTATTTTAGAAATTGGTATTAGTGAATGATTTGTGACGGTAGAAAAAATCGATGTAAATTTTGAAAATTATCGGCTTAGAATTTAAGAGAATTCTGCTTGGGAAAACATGTAATAATTTACTGCATTAATAAATACTATACATAAAGGAAAATGGTACAAGTATCAAGTATCAAAAAGAGTTGTTCAGTCAGACTGGAAATCTATTGTGCCCAAAAGACTCAATCATCCTTCGCAAATGAAATGGTACTCTTCACGACATTTTTCAATGTCCCATTTGAACTCATGAATCTTGCTCATTACGACACATCCGCAAATTGGACAAGGACGCTCTGTAGTCGTTGCTGGTGTCGTTGTAGGCTCTTCAGTACAGGGTGGTTCAATCACTGGTGGCTGACATGGCTCAGGCTTGGTGCAAGTGACATCTGGATCAGGGCAGGAAACTTGAGGAGGCGGACACTCCAGCTCAGGCGCATTACATGAAGTTACGATTCCTGGACAGTTTACGACCTGCAGAAAAGATGATGATAAGTTATTATGCGAATTTAAGGCTATAGTCGAGGAAATACCGACTACATACAGGAGGTGAGCAGTTGACTATGGGCGCGTCGCAAACTACTTCTGGTTCAGGGCAGTAGACCTCGGGTTGTGGACAATACAAAATAGGTTTAGGGCAGTTGACAATTGGTTCTGGGCACACCGTTGTTTCTGGTTCACAGTAGATCAATGGGGGTGGGCAGATAATTGCCGGTGACTGACATACCTGCAACCGAATAAAACTTTAAAAATCACGAAAAGTCAACAAAAGACAAAGAAACAGCTTTAATTCCCATTTTTTGAGTGTGTTGATAGCATACCTCAGGGGGAGGACACTTGAAGCTTGGTTCGCACACGGTCTGTGGCTCAGGGCACACTGTTTCATTACGATCGTTCGTTTTGCATGGAAATGTAACGGTCGTACAGTTGTCCTTCCGGAATGAAGGAACGCATTTGGTAGGTCGTTGAGTACATGGCGGGGGTACAGTGACTTCACATGGAGGTTGGACTGTGCGACCTATTAAGAATCAAAATAAATGCATAATTCCGCCGATGTAGTTTAAACTATTTAGGGTATCCACTTACAGGGTGGGCGAGATGTTGTACATGGTGGTGTGACGACTTCACATGGTGGACGAACTGACTGACAAGGCTGTTGGGTCACAGTGCAGGGCTGTGGTCGAGCTACACAATTACTTTGTACTACAGTGCAATTTTCACATTTCGCCGAACACGGAGGTCTATTAATTGTGCAGTTTGCTTGATTTTTCACCGTGCATGGAGGAGTTATAGTCCTAAGAAAAAATGGAAAGTTTTAAGTCTGTCCAGCAAATTATTATTAGGCAATGGTAGCTTCAAGCAAAAATGGAATTTGCCAACATACGTGCACTCTGGCATGGTTACGTTGCATTGAATCGGTTCGCATTGAGGTGGCAAAAATCGTCCTTCCCTACATTTTCCTCCATTTTCAGATTTGGTTTTCAACCATGGATACAATAAAGCTGTCATTGAGTTAGTGTTTTCATCAATAACTTCAGTGTGTCCATCGATTTCCCGTTTCCTTCGAACTTGTAACTCTTCGTGAAAGTTTCTAAATCCCATGGCTTGCTGTGAGCCCTCGTCCGTATGCCAAAATACAGAGACCTCACCGTGAGAATCATAATCTCGCTTTCCAGCTATCCATATTCCGGATACATCTGTTTTTTTCGTCATAGTATGTATTTCCGATATCATAAAATGCAATTGTTAATGCATAACCAAACTATTTGTTACCTAATGATGCCAAATAGGGCCGCAACTCTTCGGCTTCGTCAGCAGATTCAAGAACAAGGAGATGGAATCGCTTGCCAGTCAAGTCTGTCAGATTTTGACAGACTTGACGTGCTGTGGTAACGTCGGTCGCGTATGTACTTATGAACTTATCCGAGTCAGCACCGAAGTACAAGGGCCTTAGATCTGTGTTATTCGACAATGTCAATATGTTACACGTTAGTCTGGTACGTGGCTACATAATTAATGAACGATATTAAAGACTCTTTCCCTATTTACCTTTATTTACGTCCATGAGAGGTATTGGGGTAAACTGATTCACTTCCTCTGATCCCTCCACAAAGCTACTCGGCAACGCCACAGCAAAGAAAGCTGCGACAAAGAAAACTAATTTCAACTCGGATTTCCCCATATTGTATTCACAACGTTTTCTACAATTGGCAACCAGAAAGATTCAAAATGCGGGTACGTCTGAGGAAAGAGTGAAGTCGTATTTATACCCGAAACTCTGTCCCATAGTCACACAATATTCGTCTCCAATGTATCTGGTTAACCATTATCTTTTGGACACGTACCCGGAGTCAGGTAACCTTTTGCCTCACGATAAGTTCTAAATCTTGACTTTTCCGTATTGATACCGATAGACTCATTCATGTAATCGTAATCCGTTTGGGTGCTCACTCGCTTCCAATTTCTTGGAAATTGGGCATGATCAAAGAAATGTCCCCCTTTAGCGCATGCAAGTGTTTTTATCATTTATTTACGTTGAAACGTTTTGGTACCATAAAAGTATCAAAATTTCGGGTGCTTATCGCTAGCAACGACCTTCCGCAACCCATTATCGGAACCAAATACTGATGGCGGTTTTTGGACGGAATGATTGATGGCAGTCAATTATGGAAACGCCATTGCATTGTTTAGTAATGAGATTTAGGAGGATGTGAATGCAGGGGTAAACAGTGGATAATGCGTATAAATAAATGTGACCTTCTTTTAGTGTCCAAGTAAACAAAAGTTGAAAACAATGTTTGAGCTGTTTCGTTTCAATAGGTCCATATTTGTCACAAGTCTCCCCATATGGCTATCTTCCGTTTTGTTTAGTCTTGTGTAAAGTCTAAAATGTATAGTCTGAAAAAGCTCACAGGGATGCAAAAGAATGTTAGTTTGCGACCTCCTCAACAAATCAAGCATTGTATTCTACTGCGTATCGAAATTAAAAATTAAAAGAATGACATAAACAGGCATTTTTAACCCAAGTATTTTTATTTTTATTGCATATTGCACTACACAATCTGGCACTACTGATGCTCCATTTCAAAAATACATCTTTATGCTACTTGTTCATAGTACAAATTCAGCTGCAGCTCTGTTTAATATCTTAGCATGTTTTAATACTGTAACCCGCTGTAAGTCTTAGGGAACAATGCCCACACAACTTTTAATTTTGTTTTACATCTGCCTACACATTATAAAAATCCGATTCCACACACCCGCTAGTTTTTCACAAGCACTCACACGATCCAATTTTCTATTGTGAAGTGCTACAAAGCAGCGCGTACGATTTCTCTCATTATTACACGAAACGAAAACATATTACACCATATTTTTCACGATATTAAGAACTTTCAACTTGTTGAAATCATTATCCCGAACTTTCCGCCCAAGCAGAGTAGAACTTTTGGTCGTATCCTCAGGAGAAATTTTCGCTTCCAGCTCATCAGCGTCGTCCATTCTTTCTGTTGTACTTTGCGTTGTAGCCAGTGTAGTACTTGTATGCAACTTGATCACAATTTTGTCTACAACATCACCACCGCTTGGTGTGGTCACTGGTCTTTTCGTTGTTGCCCTAGTCGTCGAGGTTGACGTGGCTGATACACTCTCCGTCGCCTCTTCTATTTCTTCCTCCTCTTCAGGTCTGTCAATTTTCACCATTCCCGACTTAATCAGCGCAATGGCTAATCTCTTTCTCCGTTCTTCTTCGTCGCTTGGCCCTTTCCCCAGCACGACAGCTTTCATCAATCCCGTGAAAAAGTTTTCCGTAGCAACAATTCCATTATTTCCATTTTCCAATGTTTGCATAAGCTTATTATTCACAATATCTATAGCATCTTGGATCTGTTCCGCAAAAAAGTCCACTTTCGGCTGGAGTCCAGGGATAATACTTCTCAGAAAGGTGACAACATTGTTTCCCACTGAGTATACGTACGGCACGTAAGCCGCTTCGGCGAGAGTACTTGCATTCGTATTAAATCCAAAAATATTTCCACGAGTTGCTGCTTTCACCGCTCTAGTTTCTCCCTGGGCCGTGCCCACTTCAGGCCCGACGTAGTAACAGTGACCGATCGAGGTTTTTGGGAGGAGAAGACAAAGTAATAAAAGTCGGTGGACTATCCAAAAACAATATGAAACCACTCCACTGCTGTCATGTATAAAGTACCTCGAAAGTTTGCCCCTGTAGTTTCTTCCCACCATCATCATGCCCGAGCTTTAAAAATGCGATACTCTGCAGCTTTAATCGGTTTAGCAACTGGATTTATCCTATTTCAAGGGAATTTCGTAGATGATCCCCATCAAAAGAAAATGAAAGGAAAAAAAAGTAAAAAAAACAATATGAAACCACTCCACTGCTGTCATGTATAAAGTACCTCGAAAGTTTGCCCCTGTAGTTTCTCCCCACCATCATCATGCCCGAGCTTTAAAAAAGCGATACTGTGCAGCTTTAATCGGTTTAGCAACTGGATTTATCCTATTTCAAGGGAATTTCGTAGATGATCCCCATCAAAAGAAAATGAAAGGAAAAAAAGTAAAAAGAGTAGAGGCTCAAGAGGTGCTAGAT
Source organism: Akabosia matsudoensis (assembly GCA_019593645.1). Lineage (NCBI taxonomy): Eukaryota > Metazoa > Arthropoda > Collembola > Entomobryomorpha > Paronellidae > Akabosia > Akabosia matsudoensis. The sequence continues at coordinate 36,276 of VICI01000154.1, forward strand.
TACTTCTTTTAGGTGCTCACACGTGTAGGTTGTTCACCTAACAAAATAGCAACGTTAGAGCAACTTAAAATGGACATGAAAAGCAGAATGAAAAAAAGGTGTCTAAAGTCCATGCTACTTTTAGCTGTTGTAAAAACTGTTTCAAGTCTATACCCTTGGCATCATGACAGGTGTGAAGTTATCATTTTTTAGGCTGTAGAGTATTATGCAAACGATGCATTTGGACATCAAAAAATTCCGTTAATGAACTACAGTTATTATTATAAGATTTTATGTAAAAAATTGGAACATTTTCCATACGGTCTACTATAAGGCCTGCCTACTACTACTATACCTATTTGAATTTGGTTTTCCGCTGCATTATTAGATTATAATAGGTTTATGAAAATATGTGTGCTTTGCGCAAGCATGTTTTTGCAAAGAAACTCATGTGTGAAAACATAAATAAAAGTGTCATTTTTTTCCTTTCACCGTTCAAAACACAGAAACGCCTACGGGCTCGCTTGTGTTTTAGGAATTCTTATAGGTATGCTAGTGCTTTCGACCTGAGTTGTGATATGAATAAACTTGCATAAATTTTATAAAGGGTAACTGTGTGTTTAGTGTTGAACATGCAATGCGAAACAATCTTTGAATTAAAAATAAATGAAATGAGTAATAAGGTTGCGTAGGCTCTGGCTCTATAGATGCATCATTTTTTTGCTTCTATGGCTTTATGGATTTTTACAATTCATTTAAAAGGAAATAATTACACGACTACGAAATGGACGCCATGATGAATTTTGTCTGTGTGGGCTCAGTCTCAAGATTCAGTTTCTATTATAGTTTGAGTACTAAAGCCCAGTAATTAAACTGAAGGTAACGCCTAGAGCACATAGATTTAATATTGAACAGCGCACGGTTCTGCACATAAAAATGGAAGACTATGTTACTAAAGCTATCCAATGCAACAAAGTTGTATCACAGCACTCTGTGCTTGCTAAGCTTGTCACGTATCTCGGTATCAACAGCAGTTAAAAGCTTATTCTGCTAGTTAGATGACTACGAAGTGTACGTCTGCATCTCCATTCTCCAACCAGTGTTACGTTACTGAACGTGCAAGGATCAAATTAATCATGTATCGACTATTGTTTTGTTTCTTTCCACTTGTTTGAAGTATGCCCTGTTTAGTAAGCTATGAAACTTGTAGTTTCCTAGAATGAGTCTCAATTCGTAAATTGACTAATTTGATGAACGGCAGATGAAATACAGCACCTCGGGCATGTGGGTATTGGGAGCATGATAGACTCGATGGCTTAGACTCAGCTTGCATGAAACACATAAGAGAGCGATTTGTTTAGTAACTGTTATGTAATCGCAAGTTAGGAATTTGGAAAGCCACGATGTTGCTAAAGTAGCGAACAGAAACATGGCAAAGGAACAATATAAGTGTTGAAGAGAAAAATCGTGAAACGTTTCATATTACTGGGGTAAAATTACCACAAATAAGGATATTCGTCATTATGTCGCTTTACCTTAATGACAGATGCAAGTAAAATTCGTATACGTGAAGAGACCTGTCCATAGTTAGTTATGTCTCCAACAAACAGTTTATATTACATAATTTGACTCCTCTTCCCTTGTACAAAGAGTTTAGTATAAAAACCAATTGTTGAGTTACATTTATTTTCGGAATTGCTACGTCTGTCGTTATTAAAGTATTGATGAAGTTTTCTGTAGTAAATTGCCTTGAACGCTTACACGGTATTTCGTAGTGAAGTTGTAAATTTGCAACTAGGTATACTTGTTCAATCTGCTTACATCCTAGATTATATACCCGCTAATTGTAAGTTATAAACCAGAACTTTCTGTGATGATGGAATTCGTTTATACATTTGACTTTTGTAATGTATAATTTAAAAAGTCATGTTACGACCACTTGTGTATAATGGTTTTATTTTAATTAACGTTTTTGCTTTCCCTCTTTTATACTATCATATCATATTTTATCATGTATTTTTTTAACTCTATGCTCATATCACAGTAAAAGAGCTCCATTTTTCGACAAAAACATTTCCAAGGTGTTCTGGGAAAACTTAACTTCATTCTTGAACAGTTCGCCTGATACTGAATCTCCAGGTTTTTGCTTCAGTTACAATTACCAATTACAACAACAAAAAGTATCTAGTTCTGTAAGTCACGTGTTGGCTGTAGTTTCCCCCTTGCACATCCAAAAGGGAATCCTTCTCTCTAGCAACCTGATTCATACTGGGTGCAAAATAAGACACAAGAAATTTTGTGTCTTTTTACTGCATGGGTACTGCGATAACGATCTTTTGCACAATGCGGCTCGTTATTTTAGTTTATAAAGCTTAGGTTTTGTATTTGAAACTGTCTCTTTTTTGTTTTCTCACATAAAGCTCTACCTTGAATTCAAATAAAAACATCGACTGGGGTTTCCAGACAGGAAAATATGAAGAAAATTAAATGTTTTCATGAGACATTTTCGCAATGTCACTTATTCACCATTTGAATTCGGGGGATACCATCATGAAGTACTTTTGTTGGGCTTTCAAATCCATTTGCTTGTATACGCTAAGCTTATGATATCATTTAAACCATTTAAAGCTTTAAATATGCGCATACATCTTTTTTTGGTAACTTCTTCCGCAATCGCAGTACTCTATATATATATCATAAACTTTTCGCATCTATTGCCCAAGTAGAAGTAAAGAAGTGTAAACTACACCATAAATAATTTCCATATCCTAAAGAATTTTCATATGTAATACACCAAAACGAGCAAAAGAATGTGAAGAACTCAAGGTTTGCGTACGAGCTTTGTAAGCGAAAATAACATTTAAAAAAAGAAAGCTTTGTCCAAACCTGTTACACTTGTGATGTTGAAAATCAACAGGGAAAATCCATTTGCTTGTATACGCTAAGCTTATGATATCATTTAAACCATTTAAAGCTTTAAATATGCGCATACATCTTTTTTTGGTAAATTCTTCCGCAATCGCAGTACAGGACTTACCGTATCTAAATATATATCATAAACTTTTCGCATCTATTGCCCAAGTAGAAGTAAAGAAGTTTAAACTACACCATAAATAATTTCCATATCCTAAAGAATTTTCATATGCAATACACCAGAACGAGCAAAAGAATGTGAGGAACTCAAGGTTTGCGTACGAGCTTTGTAAGCGAAAATAACATTTAAAAAAAGAAAGCTTTGTCCAAACCTGTTACACTTGTGATGTTGAAAATCAACAGGGAAAGTCGGTTTCATATTTCTTAGCATGCCCATCCTCATAAACATTTCTCAATTCCGTGCGGATTGCCAACCAGCTTCGCTGCCCATTTTTCGCCGTGTTTTCTCCACAAGCTTACTGCTCAGCTCGCTTACTTTCCATTTGGGTCTGAAAGAGAAAGCACCAAAAGGAAAAGCTTGAACGTTTCCTGTTTGCATGTGGGTTGCCCACTTATTCATTAAGACTCTGGTTGTGGTATAGTTCAGAAAATTCGCAGCAAATAATACTTATTTACAAGGACACAGCGTGGAAGACTGAAGACCATTTTCTTGTGGTGTTACTTTAGTCTGCTTTACTTTCTCTTTCGTGTTTAGGAAGGAGGATAAAACATCGACACACGTTTGACTCTATTCAGTTGAAAGCGAAGTAAATTCCTTACAAACATATACAAGCGGGGTCCCAGGTAAAATTAAATTTACATTTACGATTTCATTAAATGTGCAAAATTTTCCCTCATAGACTTTTCACAAGGAATATATACATTATACATATATACAACTTGGTGGCGGAAGAACAGTATATAAAAGAGATGATGACTGCTGACTGACTTTCTCTTTCATTTAAAGGTCTCAAAGGACACAGTTTTCTTTTTTTCTAGACTGACTCTACTAGAAGACAACATTTTTTTCGCCTGGTTGGACAGCCTTATTTAGTAAAAGGAGAAACTCAGAAGATTTCTTTCCAAGAGCATAGCATCAGCAGAGAAAGTGTAAGTCATCGTGTTTTCGGTGTTATTCATTTAGGGATTTAACTTTTAAATCTAACTTTAGGCAGCCAGATATAAACTAATCTTTGCTAATTTACTGAAAGAAAACAACTTTTAAAATCTTGTATAGCCTTGTCACGTTTGTTTGCATAAACGAGAACCCTTCACTTTTCCCATGATAATTTACATAATTTATCGATCAGTATTCCATTCATGAATTGTGTAAAGAGGAAGCTTACATTTAATAATGTTAAGGGGAAATTAATTTGGAGCTTGCTAGGTACCTATACTGCTCAGAATGACAGGAGAAAGGACGTATTCTTTTTGCAAAATAAAACTTTTTATCCTTCCGGGATCCAGGCTATCAGTTTTTGAAACATGAAATAAACTGCCTGAAGGGTCCAAAAACGTGATCCAGCATTTTATCGTACTTTTGTATTATCCTTATATTTTATAGTAGCGTTGTGTAGTAACCATTTTTCTGCATTGCAGTAAAATGTAAATATTTCACGATCTGATTATGCATAGAGTACTTGAGACTGATTAGTTTACATTGCTTTTTATCAACTTCAGGAATGATGGGAGGGACGAAGAAATTTCAAATTGGTTATGACATGCTCATCTCACTGCACGTCGTGATAGCAGTTGTATCTTACGTCAGTGGAGCTGCTGTTCCTGGCCAGCTCCCTGCCGCATCACTTTCTTCGACAACTTCATCAAGTACATCTCCAAGTGGTCTGCCTGTTCCTCCATCAAAAACGCCAGCAGGTAACTCATTTTTCTATCATACAAGTTTTATCTTTTCTTCTTATGATCACTTTCTTCGACAACTTCATCAAGTACATCTCCAAGTGGTCTGCCTGTTCCTCCATCAAAAACGCCAGCAGGTAACTCATTTTTATGTCATACAAGTTTTATCTTTTCTTCTTATGGTCTGGTATCACATCAGAGGAAGCTGGAGCTTTAAAAAAAACAAACCTACGGATTCGCTGTTGTGCATGCTGATAGTTTATTAAAACTGACATTTACGATTTACCCTTGAACAAAAATTGACTTTGATTTTTGTTTAAAAGTCAATTGACAACGTAACTGAGTGGTTCGTCAGTTTTCATATCACAAAGCAATTTTTCCACTCAGCTAGAATAATTGAAGCATTGGCTGGTTTCGTAATCCCCGAATGCCCCATCGTTCAATATACTCTTAATATTTCCTTTTTCATTCATTTTTGCATTATGGATAAGCAGGAAATTTCTTTCATAAATAAGTTATTTCATGTAAAAGCCAAAATGGAATTAGAATTCCAAACAAGGCAATCCACCTAGCCAACCAATTTACATAGTTTTGTGCCTTTTCGCTTTTCTCTTGACTGTCTCCTATAAAAATGTTTGTCAACTCGTGCAAACAAGCTCCTTTTATTCTCATTATTTAACCAAAATCAGAAAATTATATGAGCGTGCATTATTTTCTCCTCTCACAAACTACTTAGCCATAAGCTCTGACTATGGATATGCTACTTTATTTCCAGAATTTGAGCTTTCATCGTGAAAAACTTCCTGAATTACTTGACCCGGTAATGCACCATTTTTTCTTCGTCCTTTCCTAGAAACCAACTGTATAGTAAATTGAATACCATCTTGTGTTGTGTTTTCTTCTGTAACTGTGAACAGGAATTGCTCTCAAGCATATGAATTCAAGTATGACGTATATCTCTGGAACACACATGATACATAATGTCCTTTTCCTTTCACTTATAATGCAATCATGGTAAGGCGGATGGTCCTATTTTAGACCAGTGCGCGCACACTAAAAATCCCTTTATTTGCCGTGATGTCAGTGCTTTTAACGAACCCGTTCACCATTATCTCAGTTCCCTTGGGTATGAAAATGGATGAAACCTATTTTTACCGTAAAATTTGTTCACTGTGAAGGTACTTAACACAAATCTTTATCAAACCGTAGTGTAAGGAAAGATCACGTAGCAAATTACCCTCGAGTAGAGAAACGTAAAGTAGATGTACTCGGCCATTTTGTCTTGCTCAGGTTAATAAAATGATAGAAAACTATCCAAGTAATCAACAACAAGTGGATAGTTCGGTTACTATTCAGGCAAAAGTGTGTACTACTGACTTTTTGGTTCCAATTTTTTTTTTCAACAAACCCTCTTTAAACATTCATTTATAAGAAAAACGTACATGCATAAGGCATTGAAACCAAATTGAAAATCCTCCTGAAACCATAGAGGAGACGAACACACAAGTTGTGTGGTGTGTCATATGAGATTTTCCTTCTGTTTAATTTATTAGGAAAAGTAAACTATTCCTCCGCTGTATATCGTCATCATATTCCAATATGTATTAAACTTTAAACTTACTCCGAGGTGAAAGTATATTGATCATCGTGAAGGTTATGTAGACCAATACGTATTTAGTTTGACGTATTTTTGACTTGTGTAAAGTATTTTGCATAGATCACTGTTTACCGAGCATTGGTATACAGAAATATTTGAATGATACACGCTGAGTTTCACCTTTCCTCTACATTTTCGTTTCAATTGATGACTACTTATATTACTTGAATTCAAAAGATCATAAAAAATGTGGATGTTGGATGTGCTATGGCACCTAAGGGTGTAATAAAAATCCTTGAGTTTCACGGGTGATAAATATTTGGACATCTCTGCGTACTTTTTCTTGCCTTTTCTAATACGGCGGAAATAAGATGGAAATCAGTTTGGCACAACAAATATTCAGAGCAAAGAAAATAGCAATGGAGGACCAGTCGGGTTGAACATTTTGAAAATGGTATTGAAAAACACTTCTACAATGAAATGATGTCGACACGTAGGTCGGAAATTGAATTGCCACGTTGTTATGTGTGATGTGTGTGAATTTGTATTGACTGATAGTGTTACAAAAACTGTGCAGTAAACTATCAGCCCCCCTTGTTTATGAGAGGTCAAATTGAAGCGTAGATAAAAACGTGATTATTCGAAAGGAGAAAACATGGTTACCTAATCGAAAGGGTGTTCTCTATTTCCAGTCTATGCAATAAAGGCTCACGCACGTAAACTATCTTGAATGCTTTTCCATTTCACGATGTGACATTCGGAAACTGGTGACCGACTTCACATAAACGATGGACAGAAAATTGACCAAGAAAATTATCATATTTTGAAGAGTCGCTACTTCTGTGACTCTCCTTAGTAATCTGGAGATGCATATACATATGCAGTTGTGCCCTCGGACGATCATACGAAAATTCAATATAGTTTGCATATCTATTGTAAAACATAGTAAAAAAGTTCATGTGATAATACTTCTGGTTTTTCCATAGATCTAAGTTTAGTCAGATTGCGGGTTCGATAAATTGCACTATAAAGTAGACATCATCAATATTTTCCATGCTACCAAAGCAATCTCATTTCGTGGGTGACTCAACATGAAATAAAATGTGTTTGTATATATATATGTGTGCATCTGCCATTTGCGAATCTTCTTAACATCCAATTTATATTCAACACCACTGTTCCAGATTTGCGGCAACTGCTTAATTCGACTTTGGAATTCAGCTGAAAAATTGTGTTTTTCGTTCATGAGAGAATCTAAATTCATATGCTCGATTTCTGAACTGTCGGTTAAAGACACACAGATTTGATTTTGAGTGACAAATGGTCAAGTCATTTCCAGTAAGTTTCCACGTATGACGTAGGCACTTAATAAATTATTCATAAATACAAGTGGTCACAGCTACTATAATACCAAATGACTCCAGTGTAAATGAGATTTTGCGATTTTAAAAGGAAAATGGCTGCGGGACTCACCGCGAAACTATATATTGTATCCTTTCTACAATGATCGATGTTAAAATGTTCATGAAAGTCTTCATGGAGAAATCTTGGATAAAATTGTAAAAACACAGAAATGTCCTTGTTTAGTTCGATGCTGTGAAAATGTAAACATTTTACTACTTTCCTTTCCACATGCTACACAAAACAAACATTCATTTCTCTTGGAAAAAACTGCAATTATTATTAGTAATGTTAATGTTAGTTTTTGCGCAGATATGACATACTTTTTGTCGGCCTATGGTATATCTTTTAGCAAAATGTATCAAACGAATGGGACCTTTTATTAAGTAAACAATTTGAGTATTGATTCTTACAATTAGAAATTGTTTGTTGAAGTAATGGTCAATTCAATTTTGTTGGCATTTTCTGCATTCAAGCTTCGCTTCTGTTAAAGTTAAAGGACCGTGCTTTTCCTTGCCTGGGGTACTCAGAAAAGGCATTTGAAGTAAATACTGCTATCAACTTCTACTAATATATAGTTTATACAATTTATGTAAATTTCATAAACCGACCATGTAACATGTATGCCAAGAGAAAAGAAGATGTGAAAGCACCTGTGACGAATAGAACAAGTCTGTTTATGTGTCTGAAAGGTACGAGACGTGAAAGCTAGAATAGGTACGGGGACCTTTGTATGTATGTTTCATACATTTTTTATGGAATACTTATGGCACAACATTTCCGTTTTGAGAATGTGTTGAAAAAAGTAGAACCTTTTCTGTACACTGTAGTAACGAATTTTTTACTACAAGTATCTTCTAACAACAAGTAGGCGATGAATTGATGGAATTTCATGTAAGAGCTATATAGTCATAATGGTCTTGGTAAAGCTCATGTCAATATTTTACCTCTGCACTAATGCATATTTTCTGTAAAGGATGGTTAAACATTTTCCTGTATTTTTTAATGGTTGACAAGAAATAATTGAGTTTTCCTGTTCGCGTGTCTATAAAGTTTCTTAATAAATAGAGGAACATCAAAGTGGTCAACCTTTGGGAAACAAGCCGACTAAAACGTATCAAATGTAAACATGCAAAATCGGTGAGATCGAAGTGGAAAATCTATGAAATTAGATTGACCAAATGGCCACATATGAGTCCAACACCCAACTGTATAAACCTTACTAGTTGAACTGGATTGTATAACCTGCCTGACAACTCTCAATTACTAGGAAACACTTCTTAGCATGCCCGATTCCACGAATACACCCCAACTTGCCCATAGGATCAATTGTTTCGTGTGAGCTGGTTTACTAACATGATCAAAAGTTTATAATGTGGGAAAAGATAAACAAAACAAACATTTCCATATACTTATAGAAGGGTTTGCATTAAAGACTACTGTCATCCTACTTTTATACAGAGTGAAAATTCGTTTTTACGCCAGAAATATCACAAAAAGACCATATTTATTCTGCATGCACATGAGAGAAGGTTCAACTTGTCAGAAACAAAATGCTACGTTTTCTGCATTTTGTGCTTCGTCAGCCCAAATTGGTGCTAAAATTTGATCGTGATCCTTTTGAAAGAGTTTTTCTCGCCAGGCCAGGATCCGTTCATAACTCGATAAACATTGCTTGCAGCGTACGTGCTTGTGGTATGTATCGTTCCAGCGCCCGGAACGGATACAAATAGAGCTTTCCGTACTGTGATGAAAATAAAGAGAAAACAAAACTTCTCAACAAGATAGATGCAAGACATACTAATACATTTCTTTTCAATCTAGTAGAACCTTATTTCGATATAGTTAAACTTATCTACAGATTCTATAAGAATATGCGCCTTTCCAAGCAGATTTTTTTTCGGATTACTTATTCTTGATTTTCTTTTCATCGACTGGGCCTAATGAAGAGTGAGTAAACATGGCAGGAAGGAGAAATTACTTTCTTTTGCGCTTTTCAAGAGGAAAGTCAATATCGACAGCTTGAAATAATAACGCACAAACCGTGTTTTATTGTCATGGTGAAATAGGATTTCTTCTAAGCAATTTTTCAACTCAATTTCAGTCCTATAGATGATATGAAAAAGAAAGTTTTAACTGAGTTACATCAAATTGCAATACTGACTGAAATATATCTGTCCTCTTTCCTTATATTCCTTCCTTCGCATGTTTCTGTTTCGTTGCACAAATACGTTTCGTTGTCACGTAACCGCCATTAAAACTTTTTGATATCGAATAGTCAAAGAAAATTTTAAAGTGTTCCATTAAAAATTGATTAGATACCAGTAATCCGACGCATTCTCTGTTTACTAAGTGAAAATATGTATGTAAGTTGCATTGCATAAAACATGAAAAATGCTACGAAATAAACTATAATTATAGTTGAGATCTATTTTCCTCTGGTCAAGCAAGAGAAAAACGTACATGTTTCTGTCAATTTCTTACGAACTCCCGAAGGGCTTGAATAGCCGAAACAGATGCTATGTGCAAGCACCGTAAAAGTGAAAATGTCTTCCCTTTATGTGCGACCCTACAGAAATAGAAATCGTTTGTATGGATTTATCATAGGCTACAATACACACATGCCGCCACTAGTAATCATTTCTTTCTCTTTGTATCTAGCAAGCTCGTTTTCCAGTTCAGTCAGCCTTACATAAACACTTGAATGATTAGGACAATAGCTGTTCCTATAGCGAAATAATAGGTATCACATATATTTTTTGTATGGCCAAAAAGCTTTGATGTATGTTTGTACATTTTTAGGGACGGCCAGCTGAAAAAGACATACTAAAAAAATAATTATTACCTGGCCTACTTTAATAGCGTTCTAAATCTTGTGTAACTCGTTTAATAAAGTTTTAATTAAGGTTTCAATAAGTATACTCATATGACAAAATATCCTGCTGGGATATGAATGCTTGAATTAAAACATGACACAGATACATTTGTTTCAGTTATAACTGTGAGCCATAACACTGACAAAAAGCCTGAAGAAAGGCAGTAAACCGAAGCCACTGCCAAACTCTAGCTTTCACCTTGTCCATTGTCATCGAAAACCTGCTGTGATTTTATTAGGCTCCCATTCACATGGATGTTTTCTAGAATTCTATTGTTGAAGAATATAATTAGTAGATATTGTTCGATGCGTACTGCGAACTGAATAGAGAGTCACCCTGAAAAAGATTAAACGTGTCTATATTAACGTTCATCAATAGTAAAACTTCAATCTTTTAAATAATTCTTGAATATTTTCTATTGTGTTTCAGGTTCTCTTAAGCAAGAAGCAACAAACATTGCGGGAAGCAACAAGTAAATACTGACTAGTAAAACTTTTAGCTGATTTTGTTTAAAACATAATAAAAAGGATAAATGTGTATTTATTTTTGCTCCAATAGTCAGCCAGTCCCCGAGTTAGAGAATCTTGAGCAGTCTGCTGCTCCAAATCCAGTTTACGCTTCCGGGTCATCATTGCAAACAGCAGACAACCAAATTGCTCACCACCCGCTAGACCAACACACAAACAAGTTTGACGGAGAAAGCCGTGGAAACGGAGACATTGGTAAAATTCGTACAGGAGAAAAAGGTGATTTTCTAAAAACTAAAGAGCATATTAACACCAGGACACCCACTTTATTTAAATACATACATATACATCAGTCTGTTTCCTTCCATTTACATTATTCAACAGTTTTCCTTTGCCCATCCTCTCCCCCTAAATTTCCTGCCTGAGAGCGTTTTCCCTTTGAGATTGTAGACACGTTTTCACATTTAGGAATTTTGAGCCATTTTTTGTCTTCAACCTACGCACATAGTAATACGGAAGGTTACAAAATGTTTTCGTTTGGGGGAAAATACTACCTACCTAGTTAATTTCCTCTTGAAACTTTGTCGTTTAATCAGGTCGTACACAAAACTTTATAGAACGAAGATATTTTTACCACAGCATTTTGTACTTCATATCTTTGCATACCTCTATTTCGCAAACATCTTCAGTGTCTGGGGGTGAGAAAAGTTTGTGTAGGAACATGAAAAGAAAAGATTTTTTGTTGTCTCGGTCGCAACGGTCTTGTCTTGCGAAAAAAAACCAGATATACCATTCTGTACAACGGCTCATACTCCAATTAGTCGTAAGATTCAGCAAAAAATACTTTTACCAGATGAGCAAACAACCTTTTGCTCTTCCTATGTCGTTTGTTTATTTGTCATCAAGTAAGTGGCAACCTCGTTATTTATTTCCGCTTTAGTCGCTTCGTACATCGACTTTCCTCCGTTTTCAAAGCAAGTCGCCCCTGAAGCCCGCTACCAAAGACAACGACGAAGCTACCAAATACCTAGGTATATATTGATTACAATAGCAATGCAATTATGACTGTAAACCAATTAATTCTCCTTTGGATGCATGAATTTAATGTAATTGCACACATCAGCAATGGCCCTTCATTCCGATTTAGTAATCCTGACGAGCTGGAACTTCGGTTGGACGATGATCGAGACAGGGAAGCGTTGTTGAGGCTGATGTCCCTTGTTGAGAGTCCTGACGCTGATGACTATAACCATGACGACGCTGACGGGGTGGTAGGAGATGATGGATCTTTAGATTTGGGAACTTTCCAGAGGCCTGTTGCGAGCCCATACTGGAGTCCTTCTGGACGACCCAGTTTGGAGCAACTTAACCTAATGAGCTCATTGTTGGCTGCTGAGCCGCCAAGGTCAAGCAACGGAGCTCACCATTTATATGGACTAGGAGGAGAACGGCCACTAGATATTGGACTTTCTCGAAGGACACTACCTCCATTAAGTAGGGATGATGACGAGGATGATGGTAAGTGCTTTTAAAAAATGAATTCATGAAGGCCATTCAGGCGCATTCAAAGAAATGGCATGGATCCTGCTTGAGCTTTCTATTTTTTTATGGTTAGCGAATTAGTTTGATGTTTTATTGATTTCTTTATTGCTCTGATGTAGATGGAGAATGGCTCGAAGACTCTATTCCGCTACATGGCTCTCATTACAAAACTCGCCGATCTGGACCAGTTGCAAACACAGAATTTACTTTTAATCCGGTCAAATCCCATTTCCGAAGGTACCTCAGAGCTGTTCCCTTAAAGTCAGGACGGGGATTGGAGTTTTTGCAAGGTGGAGGGCAGTTTGGACCTGTGGCAAGATTCAATCGTAGGAGACGTGCGGTCATTCAAATGCCATCATATTCGGCTATTCACTCCATGTAAATTGAATAACACTCCAGTTTCTTCCTCTACTAAAACGATCAGGACCTCAAGTTTTATGTTGGATATTTTAGTGCAGTAGAGAGTTCTTTGTTCTTTACAGCGTCTCGAATTGCATTGATTTCATGTTTAATTTTTTGTGTATGAAACAGCAGGAGTAATTGTGGTATTGATTTAAACTATTCTTAACAACTCAATGCAACATAATCCCAAAATATTAAGTTATATGAACAAAGAATGAAAAGTAGTAAAATTAGACTAGATTCCTCTGTCAGTCAGTAGAAGAGTATATATGTAGCTATATATCAATTATTGGAGGATTCAGAACATAATCAATCACTCATCATCGTCAACTGTTTGGAACAATTTACCTGAATATTTGTGAGATAATTTTATCGAAAAAATAAACATTTTATGTACGTATTTAATGCAGCTTTCCCGACAAAAGGCTCTACGTATTACTTAAGCGTTTCATTGGTAAAAACTTTATCTATAATATTTATACTTAAACATATTTCGCCAATCGGCAGACATACTAACACTCAGCTTTAATAGTTGACGGATTTATGCACTAACATTAACAAAACAATTTTAAGGAAACTTATTGGAACAACATTACATACCAATTTAAACTATATCTTGAATGTATGCGTTGAATAAAAGTGACTCTGCATTTAACTCTTTTTCTTTCTGTTAACTTGTAAAACTTTTAACTTTCACCCGTGATATCTCTCACAGATATGTGTATCAATGATGTATTCAAAAACTTTTTGCTTACTTTTTCCAAAACTTCATGTCAACCAAAATCCATTCGAGTTTAATAAACAGTTAAGTTATTTTTTAAACTTTGCTGAGAATACTTTCATCGACTACTTTTAATCTTAGGTCGGTTTTTTTTACTAATGATGGTGGGTGAGGGGTGGCTAACCGTAGTTATCGTTGGCATCATTGGAAGAGAAAAAATATCTTGAAAGGATCTTGGATCTTGCTGCGGTCAATGGTATCCTCGTCTCTCTTCACTCTTTGGCTGCGGTGTGCGGTATTCTTTTAGTTTCTCATGGTTTTGCTGTTTCGATGTTTGGAAACTTTCGCGCCATCTGTGAAGAGAAATAAGAAAAGTTGTTACCCTACAGCGATACGGATTTGGAGCAGACTGGTAGACAGTTGGGCAGCTGCTGATTTTGCACAAAGTTTTGCTGTGCTGAAGAGTTGCCTGGCTGACAAATAAACAATGAGCTCGTTGATCGCGAAAGAAAACTCGTGTGGTATAGTACGTTTTGGATTTTCTGTGTCATATGAGAATTGACAAATAAAGAGAAGGAAAAGTTGGTAATTTTTAAATGCGTACAAATTTTTAAGTGCTTTTGATTAGTAATACTTTTAGTGATACGTTTGTCTTGACAGTTGAAGTGGTTGTTTACGGTTGACAGTGTGAGGAAGAGGGGTTTGCATTGGAAAAATGGCGATGACAAGCGGAAACGGTGGTGTTACCTTTGAAGACAGTGAAATGGACGTGTCCAGTTCGCTGAGCCAACAGGGTGGGCAATCAGAGGGAATGGATGAGTGTCCTCCGACCCTTTATAGGACCGATGAAGCTGGAGAATCATTAACTGATGAGAATTCAACGAAAAATTGTGTTCTGAGGATGCTTGATGAGATGGAAAGAAGGGTAAGATTAAGGCCCTTGTGGAGCTGGCTTTGCAGGGAGTAAGTTTAGGAGAAGGCCTTTATGGATATGGATATGTTGAATTTGTTTAGGTGGAAAATCTACGAGCTGATTCACTGAAGGTGGAAGCCGAACGGGATGACATTTTGACCACGCTGGATACCTTGAACAACTCACAGCTAGTCCATAATTTAGAAGGAATTGATCTCGACGAAGTAGACCGGTATATTAAACGCCTTGCGAAAAGGAGTGCTGCAGTTCATGTGGAAATCACGTCAGAGAGGAGTCCCTACCAGCAGGAGTCTCTCCAGTCAGTCAACACCCTAATTGACGCGCTTATCAAGGAGGTAAAATGTGATGCAACAGTGGCTCGTAGACGATGTGTGGCCTATTTGAACTCTTGTTCAGACAGTGCGGAAGCGATGGCTGAAGAACATTCCGGGATAGGTAAGTGTCATGACGATTCTTAACTTGGGAGAGGGGTACGTTTTCGATATTAACGTTAGTATTTGATTTATTTTCCTCAGATGCTGAGTTTGAATCTGCCGTACTGGGGTGCACCATTGAAGACCAAAAACGCGTCAAGAAACGTCTGCATGGATTGTACTCTTATTTTGCTACATACACTGTGACTAATGATAAGGGGTCCACATGACCAAATATGACCACTGATTTTTAATACGTACATTTCCATGCTATCTCATTCCTGTACATTTAACAGCAGAAGTGACACAACGAGAAATGAATATACTAGTAGTTTTGAAATGAAATGTAATGTTAGTAGGTTGATCGTCCACGAGACTTCATTTATCATTTATTCGGAAATTATTATATTTACTTGGTCAACTTGCCGTAGAAAGTTGATCGTAGATTTTCAACCAAACTGGGTTCCCTATATACTCGACCATTTCGAAACAAACTCGATAAAAAGACTTGTAACACTTGACAACAGCATATTATTGTCAATTAATAGCGCCTTACGAATCCATATTTTTAAAAGTAAGAATCATTGGTATGCCTTGTTCCTGTTACTAATAGCTTCACGTTAATAGCTCCGAAAGTGGAATTAAGAATATGAATGTCAATTTTATTTATGTATTCAAAGAAGTTTTCTTAGACAGCTCTGGGGAAATACATACAGAGTAAGTTTATCTAACATAAGCATTTTTTGTACATCTTTTCATCACATCCATATCGTAAATAAAAAAACAAGTTTCGATGTAAACTAATTAAAAGTTGTTTCCCCTTCTACGAATCGACTTTGTTTATACTAAAACTTAAGGGTACAGTGTTCCTTCAGTGTACATACTTCGAAGTAAGCATATACTTGGAGAATCCAAACCTTATCTGAAGAGGTGGAGCCTAACCCTATCGAATTCGTATTCGGAGGAACACCATAGATTAAGCTCCACCCGTACAGCTCCCAGGTTGCTACAGTAAACAGTATTTATAAAGTTGTGTCTCAGGATCACAGTTGCCCCGGTAACATAAAATCAACATGACATGTTTGTTTCCAATCCATTCTAAAACATACGTAATCTATGGTAGTTGAATAACATAACCCTCACATCCCAAACTTTTTTTTTTCAAAGTCTGAAACTCATTTTGATTCAATACGTCTAAAGAGAAAATACAAAAAGTCAACTGTTTAAAAGTTCAAAATGCTTTTTAAAACTTTGCGTGGAATGTCAAGCATCAATCACTGATAAAAACCGAATAAATCTGCTAGTGATCTTTACTTGGATGTAACTCACACAAGAAGACATCCTTATCATTACAGAATATCATTTTCACTTGTAATTATGGTAACCATTGCGACACGTGGATTATCTGGAAACTATTAAAATTCAATTGGTTTCCAAAGATAATCGATGAAACAACTAGAAAGAAAACATGCAGTGAATAAAATATGTTTTGAACTATACTATGCATCACTGTTTTACATGTTTTCTCCTTAGGTACCAACTTTTCCTTCGACGATTCTAACCGTTTCATGGGTACAGGAAAACAGAAAAGGCATTGAATGAAAGTATGCATATATTCTCTTCCAAGTCTTAATACACAACATATACGCCTACACAACCCCGAAACCGACATGATTCGGGCATATAAAATGAGAATTGTAACAAGTAAGTCTTCATTCTAAATACTGATTCGGATCAGTGCAGTTGGAAGGCACCTGGTTTAGCTGATAAGCTGGTAAAAATTTTCATAGGTAACGGGAGGTTTGATTTGTTTGTTTCTGGGGCAACTTGATACGGCATCCCCACCTAGCAATATGGCTGGAAGGTACTCCCCAACGTACCTGATAATGATCCTTGCCCTGTGGTTCATCCATTCCGATGCAGTAAATTGTGGGTAGATATTTCCCGGAAGTTTTCGAAATGCTGGCCTAATAATCTGTTGATAATCCAACTTCGTATTTTTTGTGTGCGGACCTTTATGCAGCTGCGGAAAACAGAGGGCCGATTCCGGTCACATCAATGGCGCAGTTTACAGGAAACTTTCATCCAGTCCCGACAATTGATTACTATCCAGCTCGCAACATCTTGAACAGGTAACCATTTCTGAACATTACGAAGGAATCTTGAGACTAACAGAAAATTGAACAGATATTCTCATATCCGAAGTGCACTAACTGGACAAAAATTATTTCGCAAGAAGAGAAGTGACGTGTAAGCCACATCAGTTCGTCTATATACGATATCATATTGTCCCGAGTTAAAAAGGTTCATGATTGATTCATGTATGCTCAGGGATTACAATTCTCAAGCAGGATCCTTTCGATCAGGAGCTCGTACGGCAAATGATGCTCTTAAAGACTTTTTAAAGATTCTGACCATGTCAAAACCCGCGTTTGCTGGAGCTATGGAGGACTATGATGAGGACTTTCAGGATCAGCCTATGGATCTTGTAGTTAGCAGAAAACCAGGTGACAAAATTAACTTATTATACGTATGCATGCAAGAATTCTGTTCAACCTACTACTTTAGTAATCACCTTCTGATCAGGGAGCGGTAGAAGTGTAAGAATTTCAAAGCCCAAGGAGACCCATTATGCAATCGGTGAAAGCACAATATAAAGCTTGTTATAAGGTTTCGTTTCAATTACACCTAATTAACATTGTACCTATTTCTCTCCATTGAAGGTGAAGAACCCCTAGACACCCCAATCGATTTAGTTCAACATCACCCGAAAGCAAAACGGCTCATGTCACCAGTTAACCCTGAGCTGTTTTTGAGAGAAGCTGCTGTCAGCTCAAGAACTCAACCTGAGCCGAAAGTTATGCGAAAGCTGTTGGAGAGAATTGGATACAACTGGAATTTACTTCCTTGAAGGTAGTAGAGAGTGAACGCGACAACTTTTAATGTTTCCTGTAATAATAAATCCCTACAAGGGACATGATGAAATCGTCAACAGTGTTTGAAACAGTGTAATGGTTATATTGATTAGCTTGTCATACTTGACAAACTTTCACTGGAAATTCGTGCATGAATTTATTTTATGAATGAATTTTGAAAACATAGAAATTTTTATGATTATTCCATCTATGTGTGGGTGGACTATTCTTGTAAACTTCTGACTCAAATCATTGACAAATAAATTGAAAATTATCTGAAATTTCTTGATATGAGCATGCAAATTGCCGTTCTATTCAGCTTTGGAGTTTTAATTGCATTCAACCATAATAACTAAGGGGCGATATGCATAATTTGTATCAGCTTTTTTCTCTGTCTGTGCATCTTTGACTTTTGACCATTTTACCCAGTATTTCATTTATGGGCTAGTTTATTACTTATCAGGGGTCTGCATAAGAAAGGTACAGCCATATAGATACATCGAGCGGTTAATACCTATTTTAAACTGGCCTTCGCGTTTAATACCGTGATTACTTATATAGAACTGCTATCATCTTCATCATTATCTAGAGAATTGCTGCTATAACGAAGTTCAGAACTTCCAACCGATGAGGGGCTAAGACTTT
>VICI01000155.1:0-54926 GCA_019593645.1 Akabosia matsudoensis
GCAGGACGTTTATACCACTTGGGCGGATCACGCAGTTGCTGTGACGTTGTTTGTTGAGTCGGAACGGGGGCATTCGAAATAGACATATCCATTCCTGGAAAACTGTCAGCCAATTTGGATGATGTAACGGGCTGTTGAGCTCCTCCCGAAAGTCCATATATACTGATCCTTCCATCAAAGGTACACGATGAAAGTATAATTGGGTTCTTGGGACAGAAGCTTACATCAAAACTCCATTGTGAAGCTGTCGGAATGTCAAGTACCATTTCGTAGCCCTAGTCCGCGAATTCCAAACAGTACAATTTGCCATTTCAAATTCAACAATTGCGTTTAAATTCATAGGCAAATTCATATAAGGAAAGCTTACAGCATGAGGATAGTTAGGATTCCAACATAATATTCTCGAATCTTTCCCACAAGTGAGAAGTAGCTCTGGATCCTGGGTACACCAGGACATCCCCAAAATACCCCTTTGGTGGCCTTGGATCACTTTAAGAGGAGAAGTTGCATACCGCAAATCCCATAACTGAATTACAGGACTAGCATCATCTTCTGAAGCCAAACACATCTGTGTGGCCACCTCGGGATGCCACCGAACACATTTGTAACGAATCTGTGTACAGATTTGGAAATGAGTGAAATAATCATTATTTTTTGAAATATAACAAATTAATTATCTCTATTTTAAATTATGGTGCTACTTACCCTGGCCGTAGAGTCAGAAACCTTAATGACCGGTTCGTTCTTTCTTAGATCCCATACGACACATCTTGCTGGAAACGTAGATGCGAGGATATGCTCAACTAAACAAAAACAGTCATCAAAGGCATTACGACACATCACTAAGCTAATTCACTTATAAAAGCTCAGTAATATGGCTAACCTTGTTTGTTCCATTCCAAATCAGTTACATCGTCAGAGGGCTGTATTTTGGCACCTGGGCTCATTGGCACTTTAGCGTTATTCAGGTCCCATATGAAGATTTCCGACTCAGTAGCACCAGATGCAATCAAATTTGACTGTATCGATAAGATAAATAATTTAGCCGTAGATTTGAATAATTATCCTCTCGAACATTTTTAATTTCTTTCTTCTCATGTGACTCACCCTGAAGCAATTGAAGTCTAAGGCTCTCACAGGTCCAACGTGTTTATTTTTAGTTAGCACAATGGGATCCTCGTTTTGGAAGAGTTTGTTTGCATTAAAAACTTGCATTACACCTCCATCGCACCCTCCAACAATGATCCCAGATGGATACTCATTTTTGTCACCTCCAATTCCATGACTGCCCCAGACAAGCTTATGGAATCTATAATCAAACCAAAAGTCATGATTCCCGGTTTCCTTTCACTGTCCAGTAGTTTACAGTCCCAACACTTACCGATTTTCACTGGTATATGTTGCTTTAACCGGTACATCCAGTCCTGGCTCGTTGACATTTAACTGATACACTTCCAGCACCGCATTGGTGCTAAAACTACTATCCAACTGCTGCGCAGCCGTTCCCGCAGCGAGGTACACATTGTCTATCTCGGCAGGTGACCACGCTACACTCGCGGTTCTGTCAATCTCCTTGAATTTCATATTTTTCAGTCTACTCACCCTCCAAAGATAAGCCTAGACACAAGTACATGTAAACATCATTCAGTCACATTCCTCCACGCACAAATAATTTTTTTCTACTTACTGTTATTAAATTGTCTTCTCTTTCTAAAATTACAAATAAACAGCGTCTTCACTTCCTCGCTAGACTTATGAATATCACGTCCATGCCCCGCAAACTCGAAAACTCTGACTCTAGATTACGAAAGCCAATTTATTTATTTCACTAATCATACCAATAATATAACCAAATAAAAAATTAGTGTTTTTACCTATTCGTATGTATATTTCCGGGCAAGTAATTCTTGATTTCCTTAAAAATCCACACCCTGTCAACACAAAAACAAATCACAAATCAAACACACTTCCTCCTAGCCGGCGAGAACGAGATAGCCGACCAACATGTCAAAAACACGTCACATAACCACTAACAAGTCCGATCATCGGCCCACTTTTAATCTTCTATGTATTAACTTTTTACCTTCTTTAAAAGTACATCCCAATTCCAACGAATCACTTTGTATCTTGACACACGACAAATAAAACTAAAATCTTTTCACAGGAAAGAAACTGATGATGTTATCTTGTATGCATTCCCACACAATAAAATGAAAAAGACAAAATCTGTGATGTCGACGTGGCTGTAGCAGCAGAGGAAAACACATACAAGTTTTAGTTGCCGATATAGCAATGAAAGCAGATGTTCCTGTGAATCAACAGTATAGCCAGTATGGCAGTAAAAAAAATCTTCTTTTTTTATAAACAAAAAAGAAAACTTGGTATAATGACAGGTTGGAAAACAAAAAACAGAGCATAAAGCTTCACTTGTATGGAAGCTACTATGTAGTATCTCTGCACTGACAAACAAAGGAATAAGAGTGACTGGAAGCCGTACATGGCACGCCGATGGTCCTTTGGAATTGGAAGTCTTGATATGCAAGGTTTCGGAGGGATTGCATCAAATTATGTATCGTATTATCCTCCTCCCGACAATTTATCGAAAATAAAGAAAGATAATGAACACGTAGAATGTATGATAATGATCTACGGTTTGACAGGACTGGCTTTGAGTTGAGAGTGGGAATGGGTGAAAATTTTCTTCTTTTGGAAATTACGTCAGGCAAACGACAATGTTATTGTTCCCTTGATCGCTTGAAGGTGATGTTATGTAGATTGAAGATCTTCGCATGAATCCAATGAGGATTTTCCTTGATTCCTCAAACTCCTGCTCAAGAATGTCTCCTCTCTGCATGTATAGATCAAAGGCAATTCAAACTCTACATAAGGTTTTTACTGCCTTATTCAATGGTCTGCACGTAAATGTAAGCCATTTCTGTGCAGTCACTGATCCAGGCATTTACAACCGGCCGGTTAGTTGGCGGAACCATGCAGACATCCTTTTGTAAGGGCCTAGACAAAAACATCCTCACAAGGGTTAAAGGTTGATACAAATCGCGAAATGAAAATGGAACGCGCAAATATCGACCATGAAAAGAAAGACATTGGTCATTCATATTCTAACGAAGCTGAAGAGCCAGAACGTGTTTTTTTTTCGAGCCAGTAACAAATCTAACGATAACAAATTGTAATTTGTTACACCAGTAGGCCCTCATTTTTTTATTACTGCCCCACTGGCTTTGAAATTCTTGTGGTCTAGTATCATAGGCCTTCATTAGCGCTACTTCGCTCTTTCCTAGAAAAGAAGGATGACCAGATTGGCTGCCTATTACCCAAAGTTGAAAGTTTTGCAGGTATCTGTGGAATGATATTATCTTTCTTCAGGTTCCCTTGCCTGGACACTGGAGAAAGTCATCGAGGGGCATCATGCTTCTCTCAATCTGTCTACTATAAGCGGATAATCGGTTTTCAAGTACTCTTGACCTGAAAGGTGAGTATTTGACCAAAGCCAGAAGAAGACAAACTGGGTAGCTTTCGGTTTGATTCGTCACATTCAACAGGCGCAGGCCTTGTTAAGACGAGGACGCTGATGGGAGAGAATCATGAATTCCATTTTGATTGCATTGATCTTGTTTATGAATAGAAATTCATAAATATTTCTAACTTTTTAATAGCTCTAATTTCGGTTTCTTGTTTTCCTGAACGCTTCTTCTTCAACGTTCATGACATGACAAACAAGTCGCACGTGCTTTAGTACATCATTTTTTGTTTATAAACGTACTCTCAGCTGGCCATCCTGCTGAACAGAGTGCAAGCAAGCATCCAAATTTATAGCAACATCGCCTTGTTTTAAATTTCTTGTAAAAATTAGCTTTTTAAACTGTAAACTGTGATAGTACCAACGTAAATTTAAGTTGTAAATTTATATTCGTACTTGCGTTTTGTTTTAACCCTTGACCTGTGTTTACTTTTTTTAAACTAGAAACTAAAGTGTCGACTTTGTGTCGTTAAAAATAAAAGTTTGTACAAAGATAATTTTGATTAGTTTTAAGTTTGAAACGTGCGTGTTCTTTGCACCAGTCCATTTTCAAAGAAATTTAAACCCTTTTATAAAAGCTGGTTAGTTATATTATTTTTATTGACAAAACGGGCCCACAATTTGCTTGAAAAAAGGTAACGATTTGGCTTGTGAGATTTGTTGATGTTATTTAAAATGATTTTAGCTTCAACGTTTTTCAACGTTATGTCGTTTTCTTTAGCGGTAATCGTTGCATCAAGTCATGGTTTTAATGCTGAACATGAGCAATGAGGGACAAGCCTAATATGAATTATCAGATGAAAACAGCGCCCTACTGTTCGTAAGTGAAAATAAAGTCAGTATTGTCAGAAGAGAAGAAAAGAAAAGAACGCATGTATTTCGATGTTAAATTGCAAATTTAATCTTAATTACATGACCAACATGATAGTCTAATGAATTATCCATGGTACGGGAAGGACTGTGACTGTACACCCCCGTGGAAGTTTTACTCTATTAGTTGACCATGAAGTCGTCTAGCAAGCGTCGGACGAAAGCAGGTATGTTTATCTAATTTAAAATAAAAATGAGTATGATTGTGTATCTATTCTTTAGGAGTGTGTTTGCAAAATATTATTTTCTAGTTGAGAAGATCCTGGATCGAAGAGAGGATGAATTACCGTGGGAAGTGCCTCTATCATTCGACCCTACATTTTTACCAACATCACTGTACAAAACTGCCTTTGCTACGCCCAAAATTGTTTCCTACCTCAAGCATTCAAAATGCACTGCAGCCTTACTACTTCTCTGATAGTGTTACAGCAAACAGCTCAAAAATGCGGCCAATCAATAAAACTGCAAGTATAAACTGCCAGCGCCCGCGCACTGGCAGCTCCGTTAGGGCTTACGAGTCGGCGTCTGCATGCGGCCCCTCATCTACAGTTAATCTTCGTCACTGCCTATCCCAAGAAAGGGAAGCCTCAAATAGTTGTCCTACTATAAGTGATGCAGTTGTTAAACAAGAGGCTTCAGGAGGGTCAGGAAAACCTCTACCTCCCATTGGCGTCTTTTGGGATATTGAAAACTGTTCTGTGCGCTAATCAGCAATTATTGATTATCAAACCAATGCTTCATCCGTTCTATATTGTAACGCTGTTTTTATTTTCTTTTAGGTTCCTAGAGGAAGATCTGCCCTAATTGCAGTACAAAGAATACGAGAAAGATTTTTCAACGACCACCTTGAAGCCGAGTTTGTTTGTGTTTGTGATATACGAAAAGAAGTCCCAACTGTTATACAAGAACTGAATGATGCTCAAGTTTCAGTTGTACATGTATCAGGGAACTCGAAGAACGCGGCGGATGACAAACTTCGACAAGCGATGCGTCGCTTTGCAGACATTAGTTGTTCAAATCCTGTTAACTCGTCGTGGACGCATCCAGCCACTGTTGTGTTGATCTCAGGCGATATAAACTTTGCCACAGACTTGTCTGATCTTAGATATAGGTGAGGGAGAGAATATGTTAGCATGCAGTTAACTACCTTTGGAGGACAAACAATTAAACAATTTTCTCTGGTTCTCTTTGCAGAAAACGCTTGTATATAATTTTACTTCATAACGTACAAACTCCAGAAGCCCTTTTACTTTGTGCACACGAGCAATATGTTTTTCATAGTATTTTATCTGACCTCCCGTTTCGGCCGGGCTACCGAGATTTTACAGAGAATCCTCTAGAGAGTAAGAAGAAGCGCATTTTGTGACCCAAATTCCAAACAATACATACTTTATGTGTTCATATTCTTCATTTGCTCAACTTAATTTGCATTGTTTCCTTTTTTTCTAAACTTATGTAGTACCTATGAAAGGTGGGCTTCATCAAGTAGACGTTCTAGTCATGGATCTTCCTATTTGTAATACAGTGAAGACTCACAATTTCGTTCGAAATCGACTCCGCAAACTAAGTGAAAATTGCGGTGGGAAAGTAGTCGCGATACGGGGACAATGGGCTTTGATCAAGTTTCCCAATTATGAGGCTGCAATGAGGTAACATGGCCTAACTGCCAAAGCATTAGCATAATTTTTTTGAGAGCGTTTCTACACTTTTATCAAAGCAAGTTTAAAATTCCAACATTTAACAGTTACTTTGATTGTGTCATTTAATTCCTAAATATACATAATTGTATTGGATTTACATGGTGGAGCAAATTCTTGCATGAGTTATAAAGGAATGTGTCAGCGAAAATGCAGTCTTGTATCTAAGATAAAGTAATTTGCATCCACTCGTAAGCCATCATGTTTGCCCTGTTACTCTGTCTTGGAGGCTGTCCCTGTTTATGAGTAAAAAGAAGTAGTGAGTATTCTAAAAGTAGTATCTTTTTTCTCAGTCGTTTGCTTGTAATCGAAGTAAAGGGACGTTTTGCAGACTATTAAGTTGCATCTTATTTTTTACCGGTGTTGATAGTGAATTCTTTAATCTTTTTAAGCTTGTTAAAATTGTTTATATTTTTTTATCGGATGCATATATTAAATTGTGTAATTATTTTGGTATAAGTTGTCGAAACTCAGAGGTGGGGATCTTCATTTGTCATTATCTCGTGACTAGTTCTGATTGCAACTGCGTTTATTTATTTAGGTTACTCTAATCTCTGCGTATTTTTTTGGTGATTTAAAAAAAATACAGAGCATCAAAGCGAATGAGCGGAGAGGATGTTGTAGGACACAAGATTAGAGTTGTATGCAGCCCACAACAAAGAGAATACCTTGCGTTTGGAAATTATCCCGTGAGCAATTTTGTGGAGGACAGTTTGGGGGAGGATTACAGCAATATGCATTTGAACAAGTCAGTGCAAGGAGTTTACAACAATACATCGTGGAAACCAACCTGGAAACGGTCAGCAGAACCGTATCGTCAAAACTCGTCCCGATTTCATCATTCAACGGAAATGGCCAGGTATAACGCTCAGTCCACGACGGCAGCTTCAAACTCATCGACCCCAAATGACACTAGCAGGGATGGATCGCCTACGATTGTGGTAGGGATTGTAACTTGTATTCTATATTTTGTTTGATATTGTATGCATCGAATGTCAATGGCAGTTGGTTGAAAGATAGGCCTAGTTGTGAAAAGATACATTTTTAATATGCACATTGTTATGCTAAATTCTTTCAGAAGTCTCATTCTCACTCTGTCCAGTCAGCACAACTCAACAATTCTGCTCAATTTCAGTCGTCCTCACAGGTTAACGTATCTGCTGCTGGGCAATCAGTGGCAAGCCCCTTATTTGCATTTCATCAGAATCTTTACCCTAATTTGGACTCTGGATTGAATACTAATTTGCGACACGAGAGTCAAACTCCACCACTGAATGTATCTGCGGACGGACTAGGAGTTAGTGGGCCCCGGTTGTACTCAACTGGTGATGGACCTTTAGTTCAACCGCTTAAAAGCAATAATCAACATAATTTTAACATGCAAGTGGATCTAACCAAGGTGTCGTCACCGGTGAACACGGCAGCTGTACTAGTTCCTCAGCCATTGTACACCCCAGTTCCTATTGTTGACTCGCAGGCATTCGTAGCCGGAGCCAGTGCAGGAAACAATGGAAGCTATTCAAAGTTTCGCCCGAATGACGGTGGTACGTAATACTAAATGACATGTCTCCAGTAGCCGGACGTAAATTAATAAATGCATTGTTGTTTTCATGTTAGACGCTTTTGATTTGACTGTCACCAATATTGATCCTTCCCTTGGGGATTGGAAAGCCATTCGCAATGCATTGAACCATGCATTTTCCGAACATGTCAGTGTCCGAGGAGTATGGGTTTTCAATTCCAGTGACGGCTCTGCAACTGCCACAGTAAGACTGAATAACAAGGAAGACGCACACTATGCAGTCGCTCAACTGCACCGACGCAAAATCGGAAATAAGCGAATTTTCATTTCCTTTGAACAAGGTATATAGCTTACTTTTAGTAATACCAGTCGATAGATGTCATGTGCAGATTATCCAATCATTGATTTATACAAACTTCCTGAATGTATAGGATATTCGGTTGACCATGAGACCTTGAAGAAAGAGGTAGCTTCTCTTCTACAAGATGTACCCAATAACACCCTTCCTCTTTTCAAATTCCGTGAGATGTTTGAGAAGAGGTACAAGAGATCGGTTTCGTCTTCGGACTTGTATCGTATGAAAGATGTGGTTGCAATAACCGAGTCAAGTTCTGGAGGTAGTGGAATGTCAACTCCATCATCCGGACGAAACATATCTCTCACCAGTGATTGGAAAAAGAAGGTAATCCAGAACCTTCCATAGTATTTAAGCCGTGGTACTGGCATATTATAAACGTCCTAATCATTTAACCATCATACTACAGGACGGCAAGGGATTAGATCTTTACTGTAAACTTCATCCTAAAGCCGGAGGAAGGCTTGAAAAGTCGAGAATGGGATGGGCTGAGAAGGAAGCTGAAGTGATGTTACCAAACGTAGTTGTGGAACTGAAAGTTCTCGCGTCTCGCATTCATGGTTTGCTAAAGTCTCATGAAGGCAGCTTCCCATTGATAAGGTTTGCATGAACTTGTAATTAAGCTAACTATTACGTGGGATTATATTGTCGATAATTCAATGATTTCAGCTTTCTGGATTGCTATGAGTCTGAATATGGAAAGCTAGAACGTGCCAGTGAGGGCAGAGGCGTGCCTTTAGAACATCTAATATCTTGTGTTAAAGGAGTTGAAATCGCGTTTGGTGATAATGGAATGAAGAGGGTTCAACTCAAAAACGAAAAGAAAGACGACCATGGTAAGAACCTATGACCTGACGTGGGATGGGATATCTGTTGCTTTTGTTTTGTTCCGGCTTTTTAAATTAAATGTGATCATTTATGGTAATTTAAGGAATGGTGAACGCTCAGTTGGCAGTACAGTTTGCACAATTTGGAAGAGAACTAATAGATTTACTTAAAACATTTCCTAAGTGTACTCTTCCATTTGCAAAACTAATTCCTAGTTACCACGCTCATTTCGGCAGGTATAGCTCCTAAAATTGCATACCCACCTGTTACTTTTTAGACTGCATTCCATACTTGTTTGTGTTTATCTTGCAGGCAATGCCGTGTTGCCGATTACGGTCACTTTAATCTTTCGGCTCTTCTCCAAACTTTGCCTCATATTGTTCAAATTATGGGTGCAGCACAGAATAGAGTACTTACTCTTTCTCACCGGGCGCAAGTAAGTTTGCAATACTCAAATTTTGGGATAGATTTTTGTGCATCTCTAATTGTGGAATTCTTGTAATCGGTTATGTAGATGAAGAGATTTGCTACAGACCTGTTAAGAGTATTGAAGTCCCAAGGTGGCCTGAAGAAGCAAATAAGGATGGAAGATTTTTCAAGCGCTTTTAGCAATGTTTTCCCACAGCGTCTGTTCCAGCCTGAAGACTACGGCCTATGCTTCTTTACCGATTTAATCACTGAGCTGATTGAACACTCAACACTCGTGGCCTTAATAAAAGACGAGGAAGGAAACAATATGTTGGCAGTTCCCAAACGCGAACAAACTCCACAGGAAATGCATCGCACGCGCATTTTTGCTACAGAGGTAAACTATACAAGTGTCAAGCTTCCCAAAATTTTACACCAATCTCTTTGTAGTAAAACTGGTTGTTTCGATATGAATATCACGTACGAATTTGATGATTTACAGGTGGTTGAATTGTTGCGTCATTCTACCCGTTGCGAACTGGAGTTCTCAAAGTTTGTACCTTATTATCATCACCACTTTCAAAGTACGGCCGATAATGGAAAAAATGAAGGGCTTTCAAAACTTAAGTATTGGAATAAAGTTTCCTATTCTGTATATTTTAGAACAATGCAGAGTATCCGAGTATGGATTCAGTAAGCTTGCAGAACTGTTCGATGCAATCAACGATACTGTTGTAATTCTGAATCCAGGATCTAGTGATTGTGCCACCGACGACAAATTAATTCGACTCACGCCGAAAGAACAAATCAAGGTCCGTATTTTACGATCTTATTACTTGGTTATCGATCTTGACGAAAATGTTGTGTCCTTTGTGGGTAAAGGTTGTTGGTGAGCAAGTATGCAATATCGTAGAGAAACGACTGCAAAACGGCGAGTCTACTCGATTGGATGAACTTGTCGAGTGCTTTTTAGATGAGCACGGGTTTCTTCTTCGACCAGAACTCTGTGGGGCTACTACCATGGAGGACTTGGTATACAACAAACTGGAAAATTACGTTAAGGTTTGATATTTACAATACGCTTCAAACTGGCCTTGGTATGATGGTATCATCAAACGTTCCCTAAATTCAACAGGTTGACGATGGTGAGATATTTACCATAGACAGAGTTCAAATCGAAGAATTATGTGTGAAGGCTGAAGTGCTTCTTCAGCAAGCTGAGGGCTACCAAATGGATTTACAGTCATTTTTAAATGAACTCTCTCATCAAAGCGAAAATATAGAAATCGACGAAACAACCGTAGAGAAGGATTTGGCTCATATTGTGGTTGTGAGCGATGGTAGCGATGGCTCAGAACGACTAGTTAATTTAGCTCCCCTGAGAGTTTTCGCCTACGAAATATCTCAACTACTGGAAAGTCATGGAGGAATGCTTCCTTTACCAAGTTTGGAGAATTCCTATTTTGAAAAGTAAAATGTTTATCTAGTAAAATATTTAGACATAAACGAGCTTTATACAAAGTAACTGCTTGCCTTACGTCTAGATTTGGAAGACCACTGAGGCCGGCTCAACTTGGATATCCTACGGTACTTCCAATGCTCCAGGCGATTCCTGATGTAGTTACTATCAGAGGAAAACATAGAACAAAGCGAGTAGTTATTCTGAACTCATCTAAAGCAGCTTTAGAGTCATCTTTATCAGATGAGAGTACACTAAGCTCGAGTACTGGAATGCACACGCCACGAAATGGATCTGGAGATTGGAGTTGGCGGCATAAAGGATCTCGTTCGCATGGTTCTAGCGGATCTACGTCGAGATTCGGACGCCCACAATCATGGGAAAACACTCCTAAACGTCGAGCAGCCCCTCCGCCTCCATTATTTTCTCCCCTTAACTCACCTCCATTCGTGCAACAGGCTCCCATGGATGGAACTAATTTCGGCTTTGATAGACCGTCTCCTCTAAGCCCACCTGTAAGCTATCCCTGCAGTCACATGTTGCGAAAATGCAAACGACAGTCTTACAATTGATCATTTGTTGAACCTTCAGGTATACGATCTATGGGTCCCTGATGGAAGAGTTGCTGCCGCGGCTACTGCTCCTGGCACCCCGCCAATGTCACCACCAGTCGTATGGACTTGTCATCCAATCTACTATCCCTCATCTCCACCATCCGGTGGCGCAGGCAATATATTGGTACGTTTTACTGAAGAGTTGCATTTTTTTAGTATAGTGGTCAATGCTGTTTCTAACTCAAATCTTACATGTATTTATACAAAAAAAGGTTACATCACCATATATTGCTCCGGCACCCTGGAGTCCACCTCCAGTAAGCACGAACTGCTATGATCGGTTAGCGCCTCAGGGAATACAAATGCTCGGAAATGAATTCCTGTTCGGTAAGATTTATGGTGGTTAAAGTTCAAGCATATTTTTCACGTGTGTATTCTTGTGTGTTTCAGGACAAAATCGGCTGTCGGCATCGTTCGAGGGACTGACTGTGGACACTGGTAACGAGTCTTAAAAAGGATTACTCGATGTCTTCCGCAATTTTAATTGAAACTTATCCAGGAACTTGCATCCTACTTTTCGAGTACTTTTTTTGTACACACTAATGATTTACCTATACGTTACGGAACGGTATTATCATGAACCTCATAAGAATGTGTTTGTAATTATTAATTTGGTCTCTCTGAAGTTTGACATAATATTCCACCCGGTATGGAAAGCATTTTTACTATGTATTGCGGGTTTTTGACTTGATAACAATTTGGTCTTTATATCTTTGTTCATACGACGTATTTTGCAAATGCAGACGTATTGCATTTGATCCACTTGCAACAAAATAATGATAATCAATGCGTACTAGTGAAATACAAATGTGAAGCTAGCGAAGAGAATTTATTTTGGGAGTACTCTCCTGATGTTTGATAAGTACGAGTATCATTATCAGATAAAATATCTTACCAGCTGTATTAACAGTTTCTAATCAGCTTACAGCGCTTTAATTTTATGTGAAACAGTAATGTTAAGTTACTCTATGTCATAATAGTTTATTTTGCATCCTTTATTAGTAGAACCTAATTTCAGAGAACTCGAGTTATACTTTAGAATATACATTGAATAAACACTATTTTTTAAGCCTAGTAATAATGCCGACTGTTCATGATTGCCTTTATGACTTAACTTTCTAGCGTAGTATGAATGAGGCATTGAATTCAAAAACAATTTGACTCGCAATTTTTCTTCCTTTAAAAACTTTTTATTGACATGTGGGTGCCATAAAGTATGCAAAAGATTACATCAATTCGGGCTCGTGTAAACAGGAAACATATTTTTTTTACATCAAACTCATGTATCCAAAATAATTTACAATCACAGACTCACACACAAATGCCTTAATCAAACATACAATTGTGCCCGGAATTTTCTTCCCCGAGAGGTACTTCACGCATACACACAAGTTAGTATTTCTCATATACACACATAACATATTGTGGACGCAGTGCATTGTCACATACTAAATTGGCTGAACTAATATATTACGCGGAAGTCTCCTTCGTACTGAGAAGACAGTTAAAAAGGAGAAAAAGAACTAAAAATAAATACTTTATCTACTACATAGAGTTGGCACTGGTCTTCTTGTTTAACAAGACGATGTTGTCTTGAAATTCGAAAATTACATGGAGCTGTAAAACTATTGTTACAACATCGAGAGAAACTACAAAAACATTGAGTAAAAAAGTTGTAAAATAAAATTAGTTGCTTGTGATTTTGTTTATTGTTTGCGTTGGAAAAGTATGTGGATTAGAAAAACGTATCTACAATATTTACAAACTTTTATTTTATCTACAGGTTACGTCCCTGATACCCATCATATGAAGTCATGTCCGTTTTCTGAATGGTGATTGAGATTAGAAATGCTATGTGAAGCACGACATGTCATTTTAGGAATGTGTAAAGTATTGGACCGGTTGTACAACTCCCTTCCAGGAATGATTCACTGTATGCAGAAACTACTGCATTTGATGTAATACACTTCAATCGTACAAATGAATCCGGTGTCTTTTTGAAAATTAAAATCGGTATCGTTTTCCCTATCTTGAAAATGGATAGGTACATTTTTGCATGTAAAAACTTGACTAGAAAATAATTATACAAGAAGATAACAAAAAATGGAATAATCTCAGGCCTTAAAATAATAATTAAACTACAGCTTTGTAAACTCAGGAAGTATTTCTTGCCAATAAACAACCAATATGTACCCGCATTTCTTGAAAAAAATTATAACGGTCCCTTTTCAATAGTGCTCAA
This sequence comes from Akabosia matsudoensis, assembly GCA_019593645.1. Taxonomy (NCBI): domain Eukaryota; kingdom Metazoa; phylum Arthropoda; class Collembola; order Entomobryomorpha; family Paronellidae; genus Akabosia; species Akabosia matsudoensis. Next base: position 13,534 of record VICI01000155.1, read on the forward strand.
AAACACTTCTCTCTTTGAGCAAAGATGCACACGCGTCAAGTCTACAAGATCACAAAGCAAATAAGTCTACCGTAAAATAATTACAAGTGATATCATACACTAAATGCGTCAGTCAGTTTTTTGTCCATCTACTACATACTATGTCTTTACAAAGGATACTGGAAAGTTGTCAGTCATTCTATTTTTTCACGAAAGCCCTTATTCCCACTCGGAAGTAGTCCCACACTTTGTTCACAAAGTATTGCTTAAAGCAATACACGCCATGATGAGGATCATTGGCGTTCGTGAAGCCGTACACCACTCGGTTCCCTAAGTCGTATATGCGATTCCCAGTTTCAGGGAAATTTGGTGGTCCGACGAGAATGTCGACGAGACCGGTTCCTGGATCAGGGTCTTCGGTTAGGATATCATTTGGATTGTGACCTTGTTGAGAATCGGTATATCTAGAAAAAAAATCATTTCATATTTTCATTTGAACTACAAAATTTTGGATTATCGAAACGTTTGGGGTAATGCAAAAGAATTATGGTACAAACCTGGATGAAGCCGAAAATTCATCGCGTCTTCTGTTGAGCAACCGACCGTATCCTGGATCCCCAGGAACGACTCCAAAAGTGGAAATGAAAAACGGCTTGGCCGCGTTTGCAATAAGATCGACCAAGTCGTTGCTTTCTTTTTGTGGACCATTGGATGGCTTGTCTGACTCAATTCGGTCATTTGGATTGTTATTTGAACTTCCAGGTTTAATTCCACTTCCAGGTTTTGGCCTTCCAGGTGATGGCGAGAATAAATGCATCATGTATGTTTTCAGCATATTTTGAACCATGCTGGCAATCATGTCCGTGGCTCCTCCACCATTTGGCGGAGGTGGTCTAGAGTTCTGCGGTTTGTTAGCTGAAGACGGAGTTATTTCCGGTTCATCAATTTCATTCGAGTTCATTTCGTCACTTTCGCGAACGGGAGGTTTCATGCTGCTAGGGCGTTTGGGGGGAGAGCTTTGTCCCCAATTGTCATCATTATCGGGTGCTTGTGGTCTTTGTGGTGGTGGTGGAGGAGGTCCATTATTGTTTGGTGGAGTTAAGAATGTAGTTACTAAGTTGTTTACCATACTATGCACCGCTTGGTTACTCGCAACTTGAGCTACTAATGGAAGCGCGTTCTGCATAAGGTTTGTTACTTTGTCTCCATCATTTCCTCCTCCACTGGACATAGCAGTTTGCATAATCATGCTGGCTAAATTGATCAAGTTTCCTGCAGATGGACCATCCTTTCCAGTTGGGCCTTGCTTTCTCTGAGGTTGTTGTGGTGGGGGATGTCCTATGGGTCCCCGCAGACTACCGGTGGTGGAATGCCTATCGTCTAATGATTCTTCTGCGCCTGGATGTCTTCTCGGTCGAGCGATTTCAGCAACACTTTTGTGGTTACTTGGCGTTTCTAAATGGCTTCTCCTATTTTGAACATTTTGGTGGGATTCAGGGGTTGCAGTGTAGGGAACGTTATTTCTGTAAACTTTTGGGAACACTTGTGCGTAACGGTCTTGAGTGCTGCTCGTCTCCGGTTGTGTTGCTACAAAAGAAGTTTGTTTTCTTGCAGTGCTACCGTCATTTTCACTCTGAAGTTGGACCGTCTGCATAGGTACATATTGTGTGTTTGTCACTGGGGCGTGAACTGATGCGGATGGAACCACCTGTCTAGCTTGAGGAGCTTGATTAGCCTGTTCAGTTGGAACTTGGACGGTTCTGGACTGAGGTTTAACTCGTCGCACTGTATTTCTCCTTCTTACGGATCCGCTACTGTTGCTGCGCCCTGCAAGACGAGTCTCCGGTGATACAGAGTAGCTCCGAGATACGCTTACTCCTCGTCGTACACGACGATTTCCTGGAATCCTATTGTGTTCGTATTGCTCATAAGCTCCGAACGTATTTTGGGGCATGGGAGGCATAGGTTGGATGTAGTTGGTCAATTCAGGAGCCATTCCAGTGTCATACGGGTTTTGTGAGGGAGGAACTGCTTGCAAAGGCTGGTGGGGTTGTTGATGTCTAACTTGAGACATAGGTCTTTCAGTCCCAAAGACACGCTCAAGCAAGTTGTTTGCGGCTGGTCCCAATCCTCCTTCGTTTTTTACGTTGTACATAGAGTATTCAAGATAGCAGTATCCTAAACTAAATTCCCGTGGCCATTTAATATATCTCTCCTGGTAATTGGTGAGCCATCCGCCATGATTGATTCTTTCAAGTAATTGTACTGCAGCAGGTTTAGGTAAAACTGAAGAAATTCCATCAAATATTTCCCCGTATCCTAAACCAGTCACAAGGGTTTCAAAAAACTTCAAAGCTTCCGACATGACGGTAGCGTTCAAAGGCTTAGATGGAGTTGGAGCCGGTGTAGTGTATGGATTGATAAGTTCACTGCTGCTGTCATCGTTTTCCGCTTCTTTCAATGTTTGATCATCTTCATTTTCTTCCTCCTTGTCTCCTGTATCTGGTGCTTCAGTTTCATCTTCACCATCGTCGAAACTTGGTCGGGTTAATGTTGTTGGCGTTACTTTGTTTGAGTTTTCGCCTGAAGATGCTTCCAAGTCTTCCTCATCTTCATCCTCACATTCGTTATTGGGGCAACGTTTAATCACTATTAGTCTTGGTTTTCGGCCATTTCGGGCAGATTTTTGGGTAGATGATTCTTCGGGATGGTAGTTTGGGCACCTAAAGAGCATACAAATTTCTTAATTAAACCTTCTAATTCTTTCTTGAATCTTCCTCTGATGCTCGTATTTGTTCGCTTACCGCTTTGGAACATGCCCTTGACAGCACAACGGCTCATGCAAGCTCACTCCAGCATAAATCCAGTGCTCATCACACCAACGGTAATATCCGCCAAGCCATTTTGGCTCTGACAATTCATGACCGCTATCGGCTTCTTCCATTTCATTTCCCCCAGTGGTGCTTCCACTTTTCTCTGCGGCCAAGTCTGACCTTGCCCCAACGTTGCTTTGCCCAACGAAAAACTTCCATTGCTTACGTTCATCAAGTTGAGCCAGGGTTTGAGCATGCCTTCCAGCTCCTTCAAAATTTCTGGGGGCTGGCACACGATGAGACTCGTTAAACCGTTGGCAAGCTAAAGTTCTCGTTGCAGCAAGTACAACGGTTTGTACCAATGGTGTATTCTCTTTGTTTCCAGACATAGCTTGGATTAGCTGTCGGCATATCGTCATGCAGGATACTTTGTCATCAGACGCGCTACAATTAGCTGCTACCGGTAAACCTACAGAAACATTATATTGATATATTAGAAATGCTCATGATCATTTTCCTTTGTACCTTTGTCTGCGAAAACATTGACCTACTGTCATCATAATAATGGCTATTGTACAGCTAACGGGATGTTATTAAAGAATACTTGGATTTTCATGAAATTCAAGCCAAGTCACCCATTAAATTAGGATTTTCCAGTGTTTGTTATCCCAAAATATTTACTTCTGAGAATATGTAATAGCATTGAACTTGAAGCTACATGCACAATAACAAAGCCAGGTGAATCCACAAGGGTAACGAACTTTCAAGGTTTTAAGGGTTCCCATTCAGTGTTTTCGTTTTAGCTACAGGCTATTTATAGAAGATAAAAGTTACTCTTCCTACAAAACATATTTTTTGTACGCAACACGAAAAATATTGTGGTTGCTCTAAACAAAGTAATGCATCTGGGATCAACAGGTATTTTTCTTCCCCTCTTTGTTGGAAACACGGTATCTTTATTAAATGTAATGGGTTTTTTTCTATATCAAAATAGTTCAGTTTCAAGTACTCAAACAGCTACCCCCTATTTTTAGAGTGCAAAGAACTTTCAAGGTTTTTAGGGTTAGCCCTTTTGTGTGCAACCATCGCAGCCTTGAAGTTTTTGAAACATGTATGCACCATTGCCCTCTATCCCTTCGTTTTTTATAGGTCTTTGAACTTTCAAATTCCAGGAAGGGCTGGAAAAGTCTGATTTTTTATCTCTAAACTGACATAAGATTCTTTTATGTTTTTTACCTGCAAGTACTGGCTTTGCGTCGGCTGAAAACGTAAGGGTTCCAGAGCCAAGAAGAAATACTCCACATTGGCATGTTGCACTGTCACTGGTGACAGGGATGCTCGCGCTTACTTCTGCGAATACTGAAGGTGTAAGTAAGGAAAAAAGTAGAACAAATCCGGTGACTCCCATGGCCATATTGTGCAGGGCCGATTGAGACCCTTTCGTCCCCATACGTAAACACCTGCAAAACAAACAAAACAACAAGTTAGTTTCATGATGCCCCATAATGTAGACATGTTTTACTTGATTAGGTAAAATTTGGATAGAAATGAAATTCGGTTACTTATGCAATATATTAAGATAGGGACAAGGTTATTGACTGTCAAACTACCTAAATTCTAATCTAACACAATATAAAAGTTGAATTGGCACAATAATGAAATCCAGGCACGCTTTTCATTACACGTTTTTACAGCTACGAGTTGTTGTATCATGAAAATATAATGCAGTTGTCGCAGCTTTGTGTGAGGATATATAATACAGTCCGAGTCCACCATATTGAATAACCTCTATTTTAAAATAGTGGCGAGTGTCGAGAATCGCTGATAACATGTCTTCGTAATTTCTGCACTTTTTTGTATCTTGTTTTCTACACCTTCTGCTAATTAGCCGGAAACAGTATAGTTTCATTTTACTTGATATTGTTACTTCGTCACTTTGATTTGTAATTGTAGTAGAGGACCTCTTGTAAAGAGTTACAAGTAGAGGAAACAAATTATCAGTCTTTTGTTTCATTCAATTTTTCAAAAAAATGGAATGACATAAGAAATAATGCTACAAGGGCTACAAGTGACTATTTGGAAAGTATTTAGATTCTTGATCACTTAGGCGAGAGTTTCCTCTGCATCAATTCAAAAGGGTAGTATTTATGAAATCGGAATAAAGGATCCCGATTAAGGCTAGGTAGTATAAAATACAACAAATTTCGTATTCATGTTTTTATCTGAGTTTTACATTTTGTATTGTTCTGATCATAAGATCTCAGAGGGTCCGCTGTTGCTGTGTTCTGGAGTTAGGTGGTACTCAAAAAACATCTTAACTTTCTAATGAATGCAAAGGAAGAAAAAATAATAAAAACATCATAGGCGCTGAAAGTGTGTGTTGTATGGATCTTATCTCCACAAGATTTTTCGTTTTTCCAAAAGGGAACCTTGAAAAGATTTACATACTTTCGATTTCTATTCTAAGTTGAAAAGTACATTGAAGGGGAAACGTACTCAACCGCCTCTTGATTTCCTCGCTTATGCTATCAATTCTAGAGCAGAACCCCTTTCGGGTGCCAATTTTATCCATGTCAAAGCTAAAAAATAATCGATGCCTTGTTGAAGACAAACTTTCTAAAACATTTTGAATTCAAATTTTGTAACAGAGACTGATTGGATATGAAGGTATGATATTATTGGTATTGCCGGTGATGCCATGAATAATCAAGAGAGGAACGTGCTCAAGGGGCTTCAGGTAACAGTTCCATTTCGTGAAAGATAACTTAGAAGTGACCGATATCCCTTACAATTCACTATGAGAAAGCATTAACTCTCAGAGTCATCACGACTAACTGCTTCTAACTACGCATAAAATAAAAACTATCCATCATAGCATAACGGAAGTTTTATGTATTGCAGATGGTGGATCCAATTTACGATATCGTTTATTATCCAATCATATGAAAACCCATAATATGCTTAACTGGTTGATAATGTTGGGAAATTGTTGTGCACCTTTACATATCTGTCATCTGTTAAATAACGCATTACTAGGTGCAAATACAGTACGTACTTGCTAACTATGTCTTGCGAGGAAACATATTTTTAAACTTAACTTATTCTTCAAACTTGTCATTCGAAACAAAGATTGGGGGAGGTACCGTTAACATTTATTTTTGGCAATTTTATCAATAACAAGACTTTCTCCCATTTTCATTTAGTGAATTCCTCTACAAAAATACAGACTTTTATTCACTCTTTGATTAGTTGAACAAGCTTTTTGTTACATACTTGAGCGGAGAGGCTTTTTTTAAACTGTAGGAACAACTTTGTGAAAAAAACGTCTTTCGAAAATACAACATTCGCTTACTGATTTTTTTTACGAGTACTCCTCTTACGATCGTTTATTTTAAGCTGCCCCGTACCGCGACTGTAATCTTTCCCTGCAATCTTGAAAGAGTAGAATATTCACGGACGATAGGAAAATTAGCTCCTCTTCTGTGAAACATATAGATAGGTGGCGACAAAAACTTATGATGTGTCGCCAGTTGTGTTTATGGGCCAACTAAACTGTAATTACTATTTTTGATAGTACAAAGTACTGTAAACGTACCAAATCTGCATGCACCATATCAGAAACTGATGAAGAAAACTTGAAGATTCCGTTGTATGTGAATTAGAGTGAGCAACAGGTATTTCTTGTTTCATACATAAGGCATATAAAGTTTTTGAAAAAAAAATATTATGGCACCCAACAAAACTCTTCTTTTTTGCGAAGAATAGGATAATGCCTTCTGATAACCAAGAAGGGTTTTAACCTTCTCGTGTATTGGCAAACAACACCATTCAGTAGTTTTTTTGTGGGTAAATACTGTGAATGATGTGTGATTTGGACGAAAAGATAAGGAAAAATATAGCACACTACATATTACGCCAATTTGTGTGCTGCAGTAACTTATTTTTTTAAAAGCGATTACGTTTTATCATGCACAAGTTTCACACACAAGTTATGTAGGAGACTGTTATAAATCAATACATGCCTTCCCTTTTTTCCTCAATAAAATCAAGAATATCATATTGATTATGATAATTACGATGAAAGATTCGTACAAATCTTGTAACAGGCCGTTTTTTGGCATGCATCTCACCGCACGCAATTATTTGCAAAAGTATCTCCACTTTAGCGGATCACCAAAAAAATGCAATTCCTTTTCGTTACAATGCATTGGTTAGCTTCTTTAAAGCCTACTGTGCCTCCATCAGCGACTTGATGATGCCATTATTATTGACAACAAAGAAAAGTACACAGCGGTATGACATGATATTTTCTCTTTCACCAAAAAAATCTGTAAGCATCATCAATGAGAATGTACAATTTTTTACGCTCTGATTTCATACCTTGCGCTTTTGGATGATCATGTTGAGTGTTAAACACATCATTTTTATTGTTGAGGTTATCCGCGCATTTATTGTTTATCAAACAATAACGCTTTCGTTCTTCATACTGGGCTACCAATTGCATCGGCTACTAACTCCAAGAACGTGACGTATTTAGGATGATTTTGTTCAAAACTTTGAAATTGGAGTTGAAAAATAATCATTTCGCATCCGTTTGTGTGGCAGTGCTTTTGCTTTTGAAAATGAACTGAAAAGGAAATGAAATCCTAAACGATGTGATCGCCCATATAATTCTGGGTTCTAATAAAACTAATGTTTAGAGATTGATGATGCGCTCATGGCGTCATCATAAGTGTATAAGATCCCTACGCAAAATGCATTTTTCTGCGCTTAAACATGTGTTGGTTTGTACTTCATTTGCAAAACACATAGTAGAAAGCAATGATGCTGATTTATGTGTATTTTGGCTACAGGACAGGAAACCGGCTCGATTCTGGTTTTTTTCCTTCGTATGCGTAAGACATGTATTAAAGGAATCTATTGAACTTTTCAGTATTCAAAAGCGGATGTCCTTACATGACCTTGATCTTGACTTGTTAAAATGAAAGCACGGGACGTGTTACGCTGGCACCAACAAGCATTTATGCCGCTTTTGCACACTGCACAGCATCATTAAGCTCGCGCTGAGTAAACTTGCGTGCGTAAAGTAGAAATCAATCAGTGCAATCAAAAGATAACAGATGCATAACCCAGCAGCTTTGAATAATTAGTGGTTACGAAGAAATTGAAACGTACAGAATTGGCTAACAGTCAATATTGTTGTGAACTAAAATGTGACACTGGGATAATATCCCTATGTATTGTTTAAAAATCTTCGTCGACGTGACCCACAATGAGCAAATGCACCTGTGTAATATTCAGTTGAACGATAAAAATTTTATTCTTCAGCCAAAAGAAATCCTGTAAAAAAAATCCTAAAGTTTCTTTTGTATTTTTCAAGAGTAGGTCACTCGGTCCTCCAGAGAACATAACATCTTACCCACAAATTTTTACTCTAGTCTTTCCTTTTTTCTCAGTTCTTCTTCCCGTTTGCATTCTGCAATCTTCAAAGCTCATATCTTCTGCCGGACTTTGACAAAAATGCGTAGACAAAAAAACTCAGTAAGAAACGGCGAGCACAACTTGGATACAGGAAAAAAAACTTTTCGTTTCTTTACAGTTCTGCAAGCGAAATGATGATAAGGGATGAGATAAAGGCATCGTGCACCATAATTTTTAACAACCTACCTGAAGGATTTTTTTTTGGTTTCTCAAAAGAATGAATCCTTGATTCACCCATTTTTTCAGGATGGACAAGCAGACTAACATTTTTCTTGAACGCACTTTTCGAGAGAAACTCCTCTTGTGTGTCATACACAACTCCTTTTAGCATTCGATATATGTGAAGAAAATACGAAGACATCATGATTTCTCAATTAACATTCCCTGTGGTATATCGTTTTCAAATTGGTTGATGAGCAGCAATAAAAAACTAATAGCAAGGTCAAGAACGGTCTAGTCGCATTAAAATGTTGTGTTTAAAATGCGTTGCTCTGTACTTATCATTCTCATATCCCAATTTTCGCTTCATTATGGTTTGTGCTTTTTGGGGGAAATGACAGTAATAGCCACAGAAAAAAGACGACTTTAAAAAGAAAAAGTCGCCATCGGCTTTGTTGGCGCGTTTGATGGTGTTACTCGGTTAAAACATTTTTCGTAATTACTTGCCATTTGTAACTCAACGTGTGCGTTGATTTTTGCAGTCGTGATGCCATTGTGGAAGTCTTTCCTTTTACTTTCAGAATCACGGATGAATCCCCAAAAATCTCTGACCTTTTCAAATTTAACTGTTGGAGCTTTGTAAATATATAGGGGCATAAAGTTTGTAACAAAAACCATAAGCTTATTATTATCATCGTGGTGCATTTTAATCTACTCATCATTCTCGCAGTTTGAGGATTAAAATTAGACGTACAAAGGAAGAAAGTAAAATTTTGTCATAATTTTAAGGTGTCCCAGGGAGCAAAGATGAAAGGCGTGAGACACTTGTCGTGTCTTTAGTTAACTCTATGATCGGCCTAATTTTTCTGGGGCTCACTTCAGATTCCATTTCAGTAAAGCTGAAGATATGTGTCACGCTTTACCAAAAGTAAGAGTGAGTTGTAAAACTGGAGCAGGGGACTGGGTTATCTATCACTTCTATTTATAGATTCTACACCTGATCACCATTAATTGTCCTCATTCCAAAGAAATCAAACCGAGTGGGTTGGTAATATAATCACAGCCATTGATCACGGGTATTGATCAGGAACTGTACAGGCTATACTATTTCTTTCTTATAATACTTTTGCTGCTTTTGATTTCTTCGGTATATTATTACAATCGACGAGGTTTATTATGCAAAAATACGTTTTCTTGCAGGTGCATTGGGTTTTTTCCCACAGAACATAATGTAAGGTTATTAGAACATCCGCGCACCCGATCTTCCGGTATGCTACAATTGACTTGTATTACTGCACCACTTTTTCACTTGGTTTAATAATGAAAGCCTGTGATAATGAGCGCTTACGATTTTCATGATGGAATGACTGATGAAGCGTAATACTTATTTGCGTGTGTTAGGCCGACTTTACGAATCAGTGTAAACGTAGAAGCTCATTTACTCTCACGATAGTTTCGTAAAAAACTATTTCCTACAAAGAAACCTGTGAAGAGAGGTATTGCCATATGAAAACGGAAAAAATTATCTACTTGAATTTTTGAAAAAGTATTATGCGAAGTCCATTTGATGGTGATAGAAAAAGATGCACAGCCCGATCAAAAGCGGCTTGGGCATGCACGTCAAGAAAGCGATATTTTTATGAGCAAACAACGTGCAGTGGGAAGCGGACGGACGAAGGAGTAGGTGAAACCTAGCATTTTCTTCCGCCAGCAGTAGATTTTTTGTTGTTTTACGTATAAAAAAGCGAAAAGTACAATATACAAAGTACATGTAATTTTTAATGATAATCTAGAAAACATGTCTCCCTTCATGTCATCGCCGTGCTGCGGAGGAAATAGATAAAGACAATGACGACTGACATATCATGATGTCTTATTAAATTTTATAATGAAAACAAAACCACCTTGATCTTGATTGAATACAAAGAAAAAAAAACAATTGCTAAAATGACGTATACACTAGGAAGTTATGACAGTCAACAAGTTTATGAATGAGGGAGTCATGAAAATGAAATTTCAAACACCAAAGTCAGTACCCCACCTATCGTTATAATATGCGTGTTAATAAACCATAACTCACCTTCCTTTTTACTCCTTTATTTTTGTATGGTGCAAATCTTCCTAAAATCGTCTTCCGCCGAAGACAACTGTGGGGTAACTCCTATGAATTCTCGCTCCAATAACTTTCCTAAATAAATTGTTTCGTTACAAATATTTTCCGTGTTGATTTTAATCTCGACTCCTTTTCTTTTCATCTACACATTGAACGCCAATTCAAGTCTAGTCATATTATATTCCAAGAAAATTATCACGTGTACTCATAAGATACTTTTTGTACACTCACAGTCACTGCCAATATTGCTCTGATTTATACTCCTGTTTTTCACTTTCTTCATACTATGTTTTCACCGCTCCACATAACTTTTCCGTTGCTGTATGACAAAAAAAAGTTTGATTTTATTTTCACGCATTAAATTTATGCGGAAACAGTATAGAATCTTGTGAATAGTTTATCTATGAAGTTGTCGCCTTTGTACTAAATTTTTTCACTCAACACTTGGCAAAAATTTTCATGGACGTTTCTCGCACTGACGCGTCTGTAAAATCTCGTCTTACAAAAACTATGCGTTCTTATTTTGTCTTCTACTTAACGCCGCATTAATAGCTCTAGCGTGTATGATAAAGGAGACACGCAAAATGGCCCATTGAATGAGATTCAAGCTTCAAGTACTGGGCATTCTCAACAGGTAAACACTACTGAACTCGTTACGTGTCATGCGAAGCATAAAAAGGGCTCACCAAATATCCAAACTATCTGTTCGTAACACAGAGCACTCTCCCACGAAACATGAAGAGGAAGTTTACGTTTTCTCTCTGTCTCTCTGTTTTATAAGTTGATGAAAAAAAGTCTTCTTTTTTTGTGACGACTTACGCACAAAGATGAGCCTTAACTGATATACAGGTAAACAGCCTGCTTCCTAGTTTATATTGCCGGTATAGGTGATATTTGTTTGGTGAGGTGTTAAATTGGTGGACGTATGCAGGTAGTCCTTTTTCTTTCTTGGTTATGCATAGATAAACTTTCCAAAGGTACTCTGATGATGTTATTGGCAAAAGGTCCTTTTACTAGAGGTACCTATGCATAATCACTGCAGAGAGTCTCTTGTTTTGTCGAGATCGGATGATTGTGTTGATTACATACACATCTTCCCCTTTGGTTAAAGATTAAAGGTGCGTGTGTACGCCGGGAGTTTTCTATAAAAATGCAGTTTGAATGTAATACAGAATATTTAAAAAACGATTTTCCAATCCATCAGTTTTTCGTGGTCTTAAGATGCATGCAGGACAACTGTATATGTGTAAGGGGAGTCAGGTTCAGGTGTGCCTTGCACAAAACCAGACCATGCTTAATGTCATGGCGGAGCATTAAATGAACTGAAAAGTAGGGATGAAGAAGAAATGCGTGTGGATGTTACAGAAAAATCATAAGCATGCTTTTACCGCCAGTACTTTTTTATACTTTTTTTCAAAGTTTAAAGCTAAGTTTGGGACAATCAAAAAAGTCCTGATTTTCGAAAATTTTCGTTTACGATATATGAATTTATACATGCAAGCAGTAAAAATTGTGCTGAGAAGACATCATTAAAATAATATTTTGTATGTTACTCAATGTTTTTAACTTTAAAAGAGGTATCTGGGCTAAATGTTATTTATTAAGAAATACGGAATGATTGACATTAGATTGTCCGACAGTGCACATTTAGTTTTGCTTCACTTGTATTGAAACAAAAACATTGATTCACGATGATCATCAGGTATGACTGATAAAACTTGCTTCATACGCATTCATTCAACATTTTGTTTATGACTTTCACAGGCTTCTACAGAGCAATCTACCGGTGGCTGCGTCTTGAGAGCATAATCAGCGCTTTTGTTGACGCGTTACAAATTTTTCCATTCAGATAGTCATATCAATTCTTCTGCTTTCTACTGAATAGTTTAGCTGTGCAGCCGATGGAGACAGAGTAAATGGTCCCATTTATTTTTCAAATTATGATGCATGAAAATGCAAAAATCAAATGGTCTGTGAGAATTGGGACATCACGACGAGAAACAAATGGAAGATCAGAAAACAAAAACATATCCGCTGCTGCTGACGAAAGATGAAAATGCGTTACCTACATTTAACAGATGAAAATAGAGAGAGATACATTTCACATTCACAAATTGTTCCGTCATCGTAGGCAATAAACAATGTCCACGTACAACGATAAAATGAGGTTTCACGTTACTCCTCTGTCTTTCTCTCTATAAAGTATCTATTTTTACCTTCAAACCAAAATGAATTCACTTCTTGATCTTGAGAGCATGTACTCTTATAGGTAACAATTTTTGGTCCATTCATTCATCAATGCTTGAAAATAAAGGCAAGTTATATGACCATTTCAAAAGCAATAAACCGATACACATAATTTATTTTGTGGCTTGACCAAAAATATGAGCAATCTGCTATCGAAATTGCTTTGCCATCAAAGTGTTTTCATATTATGTGGTGATTAAAGATTTAGTTATGCATGAACAATTCATATCATTCATAATATTGACTTTGCCTCGCATTAGAAATTGTTGCACATGAAAATCAACATCTAAAAAGCAAGGGCACATCTTAAGAGTTCGCAAACTAATTTAGACCAGCCGCCGAGTATATTTTAAAGTGATAAAACCACGCATTGTAAACTTCCAAAAGAGAAAAGAGTGTGTCAGTCAGTCAGCAGTTGCTTTACGTTTGTGGTTTATTTTCCTATATCTAAAGTAGTTTTTTATGTTTGAATAGTCAAAAGAAGAAATGAAAAATGTGTGCCACAAGAAGAGAGTTAAAGATGAGCTAGAGTGTGCTGGTCACAAAGATGCTCCGAAGGAGCAGTTGACGAGGAGCATTATTGATGAAAATTACAAGAGAGCGATGAGGAATTTGGCTTACGTACCTGTAGCGTACACGCAGTCAGTCACACACCGTACTTTGTCAAACTATTGTTAGTCGACTTGTGAAGCAAAATATCATAAGGAAAAAGGTGTCAGCAAACTATTATTAGCATCATTAAACAATACAAAACGACAAAAACAAGCACTAGCTAATCCTCACTCTTGCCAGAGGCAAGCAACTTGTTCACCAAAAATAATGTAGGCACACAGGATGTACGGATTGAACAATTTTTCAAATCTCATTTGTATGGAAGCATAGCTATCTTCACTTTTACATCGAAAATGATTGGCGGAGAATGAAAACGGGAAAGATGTGAAGAATTTCGTCTTATCGTCGTACGCTAAAATGAATGTCAAGCTGAAGATGTACCGCTGATGAGAGTTACTCGGTCAGTAGAACTTATTAGAATGGAGGTCACTACAATGAAGCGTCAGTCAAACCTGTGAATTTTATTTTTGTCTGGAGATGTCTTAATCTGATTCGGAGAAGGTGTAACTGTAATGAGCGAGATAGATATCACTTCACCCCAGGAAATTTACCCCGACAGAACTCTGGTCGCATGATATAACATCAACTTTATAAAATGATTTACCAACTAGTACTGCCTAAGACTGAAGTATAGTTTCACAGATATGTTCACAGTCAAAGTAAAGATTTGAACCTGTTGGGGAAGATTAGATGGGTTAGCGCGGAAGATTTTCACTAACTTTTACTACCTGTTTGTATATACTATTGAGAATGTATAGGTGGGTGACCACTTCATTGTTGTGATTATTATTGAATTACCCAAAAAACATGTTGAGTAGACTAAAAAGATGGTAATGCCTGTTGACTGTGCCAAGCGTAGAGGCTAGTTTTACAAAACAGCATTGTAATGAGAGGTAGTTGCCAATACTCGTAGTAAACCTGCAATTGTAGAAATGTAGGCAAGAAATTATACTATGACGAAGCTCTGTAACCCGTCTGATATGCTAAAAGAAGACGATCAAGGTTCTTGATGTAACGGGAAAATTCTCGGCGATAGACTGGGCAAAACCAAAATGTAATATTGCAGTTGGGACTTTTCGCAAAACCACGTATGGGTGAACGAGTAAGACTATATAAAATATAGATACTACGCGTAGGCTCGAAAATTAGACCTTCAAGTGTACACAATTCGTTAAATTCATGCTAGAATATATATCCTTGTTGTTGAATGTTCGCAATTCATTACACTCTCAGTTAACGTTTTTGTTTTTACTCAACTAATATGAAGCATTAATCTGACGTATTGCGAAGTGAAAACCAGGGCAAACCTTTGTGAGGATCGTTATGTTGTGGGATTATTTCATGCTGTCCTTAAACAATACAGCAGCGTAGCACCAACCGTGCAAGTTGTATTGAAAGCTGACATGTGGGATTTGACATTGTCAGTTGGTAAGTCCGCAGGTGGATCATTCGAAACTCACATACGGCAAGTTGAAATGATTGAAGACAAAATGAAACATTATGAATGAGTAGTTTTTAGAGGGACATTCATGAAAGTATTTACCAACTGCACAGAACACTTTTTTGCTTCTTCACATATGTAACAAGTCTGATTAGTTACACGCAATAAGTGAAAAAGGTTTATGTACCATTTTATATCTTGATAATAACTTCTCTCCGATCTCGTCATCATATTACGCTGTAATTCAAGGAAGGAGTTTTAGACTTTAAGACTATGTGGCCGTTGGAATGGACTATGTGTCAAGAATTTGAATCATGTGTTATTCGCCGAACACCTCTAAACGTATTTATAATTAGCGCGTAACAGTATGATCGTTCTGCTAATTAGACGTAAGCGTTCGCAGCTAATTGAATTTTGAACTGCAGTCTGGATGTGCAAGGGAGAAAAAAATGAAAAAACCACATAAGTGTTTAGTGGTTGTATACTGTACTACGAAAATGGGCGTTTCACCTACACCCTGTAAGATTGTTTAAAATTTCGATGGGTAATTTAGCCGAAGAACCGTTACATGAGAAGGCGGAGGAGTTCAAATATGTTTACAGTCTACTGGAAATTCAGTCTGACATGAATGGTAAATCGGTGCTGAAGGGATTGTGTGAGCTAAACAAGCAAAAGAAAACCTCAAATTCGACTAGTTTACATCATACCTGAGGTAAAAAGAAATATTAATGGCACATGTACCTACCTTCTCTTTGTGTAGCTAGAGAAAATCGTTAAAAAACTGGTAGGGTTCAGCGAGCACGTATGTATTACAATTTTTTACGCACAAGAGTATTTAAACTGAAACCAGTGAACTGACTCATTTTTATGTGCAAATTTTTTCTCTAGAAATAAAACGCGTATCTGATTCTAGGTCAGGATTATGATGCTGATGTTACTAAACTGCTGCACCTTCCTGACTAAATCATTAGTGTGACTGCACTTTGATTGCAATAACCTTTTACCAAGAATAAATACTTTAATGATAGCTCATCATTTTCTCTTTTTC
The DNA here is from genome assembly GCA_019593645.1 of Akabosia matsudoensis. Lineage (NCBI taxonomy): Eukaryota > Metazoa > Arthropoda > Collembola > Entomobryomorpha > Paronellidae > Akabosia > Akabosia matsudoensis. The sequence goes on from VICI01000155.1 coordinate 29,427, forward strand.
ATAGTAATTTTTATTGATTTATTAGCAGATTTTTGCACGAAACCATAATGAATATGAGTGCCTAAACCTTGAACAATGGATTTCATAACAAATATTATTAAAAAGTTCACGACCATGTCTAAATCATAATACAAGATGCCATAACGTTTGTGTGTGAATGAAGGTAACCTCAAGAAGTCTTAGTGCACTTCATATCTTTCCAATCTCGTCAATGCATATTTTGGTGGAGGGCTTCTTCCCCTTGTTACACATAATGCATATTAAAATTTTAAGCTTGATCAAATTTCATGTTACATGTCCTCTTAAGTAATAAATCGTTAAACGTAACGTTTTTTGCAGGAAAGACAGGGAAAATCGCCTATTCCTGTTTTATATACCCTCACATAAATGAGCAAAGGAAAATATTGTATTATTATAATATAGGCAATAGGGATGATTGAAAATTCATTGGACGAAGTAAAGGGATTGGTATTTTTGCAGAAGCTTGTTTGAGTCCCGTTATCTTTTAAGACCGATACGTGTGTGTGTCTAGCATAAATAATCATAATGGAATGCGCGAACAGAGAAAATGATGATGAATAATAAGCGTCAGGGAAGAATAAAATTTAGCATCTTCGCACTGTCTCTTTTTTTTTAATATTAAAATAGGCACTCGAATTTTGGCCACAGTTAATGCAATGTTATTAAAAGGTATGGATTTCACCATGAATGATCCGTCGCCGATTGTTCATAGAGAAACGACGATGGCAGTCACAGAAAGACGGCTCTTGTTTTTAAACCTAGTGTCTGACCTGTTTAAAAGAATCAAATTTGTAAAGTTGTGACCAGACCACAAACTGCTAGCGTAGCTTTTTTCGAATAATGTGCTTGAAGATGAGAAGGAGGATGAGGATGACAGTCATTTTTTTTTGCAATAGCCAAACTTAAAAACACTTGTCAAGTCCGGGAGTAGAACACACTCACTCGCACGTTTTGAAGCGTATAGAAGTGATGATGTGGTGGAGTAAATAGAGGAAAAAAAATGATGTGGACTTTTATCATCAACGTAAGTATGCAGATAAGGTGGTAAGACATTGTTCGGAAGAACATGTACAATGTACAGTCACAAGGAGAACAATGCAGCAGCTTCACTGCGACAATGCAATGCTTAATTTGAAGAACATTAATTGCGATGAAAATTGTAGATTAAAGAGAATGCTGACTCACTTTATATGAAGTGTACGAAGTTTTATGACCAGTTTCATACACTTCACTGCAATGATCATGTAAATTTTCGTTTGAAGAAATCTGGGTGATAATAAAAGCAAAGATTAAAATGACATTGCGAACAATTTTGTGCATTACAAATAAGTTTTTCAAAATGAGTGACATTAGTTTATCGGTGGTGATGAATTCGGACATCCTCGAGAAAAAGAGCGTGCATGTCTTTTTTCCCTTTATCAATCAGAGAAACTTTATCAACTTCGATGAACTAATTAAATTTGCAGACGAGTTAAGATATAGCGGACGCTTCAAGTCTGTTTCCCATTTGCCCAAAAACCGTGTAAAAGTTTCACGGTCCCAGTCTTACTCTATTCACGGTCATGTCATGCTTTGATTAAAATCAATGAATCAAGTTAAGCTTTACTACACACGATTGTCGACAATGAAGTAGAGTTATAGTGACACCAATGCTCATCTGAAACCAACTTCCTATGCTTTTATCCGTTTGAAATCATTATTTTCGGAAACAGCGTGTGAACAGTGGGCCACTTGCCACTTTCTCAGGTGTGATTCACGAACAAGAAATGTTTATCCATTTCAACAATTTAAGCATTTACATGTCATTTTCCTTTTTGAAATGCCCATCGCAGTGATTACGAATACATCGCGATAGACATTTAAAACTGTTCTGAAGATATTTTCACTCTTCTGACTCAAAACTGCAATCATCAACAAGTGGTCATGAGTTTCTCAGAGCTTTTTTAAATCGTCATCATTCTTTTAGGGACTTACAACTCAGCTCGTCTATTTTCAAATGCAAAATTTCGTTAAGCTTATTGAAAAAACATTAGCTGAACACCAACGTAGTTCAAAGACATGGATTGTATGAATGAATGAAGCCCACTCGGAAATTTTACGTGGTTTCTTTGAACTCAACTGCAAGCACGTAAAAAGCTCTCACTCTTTTGCATACAAGCACGTAATAGCAATAACATTCTTGACATTTCTCAGGTACTACTACTTGACCTAATTAAACTTGGTTCACTCCTGTGTTTATGCTGCTGCTATACTATGTACTAATACGCTGCCTTAAGATTGTAGTGTGACATTTACAAAAAAAAAAATTTACTTTTTATAATTTTTATATCAAAATGCATTAAGTCATGAGATTTCGCGATTTGGTCCTCGGTATAAATGGTGGGTCGTCTCCTGTGAACACCATATCATCCAATACATTACGTACCTAGTTTTGATAGCACATGCAGAGCGTACCTACCAAGATACAATAATCAGTGCCAAACTTACCCTTTGTTAATAGCAAGTTCGATGAATAAATAAGTAGTTCGGTCGACTGGCGGGTGGGTTTTTTACTAAATGCTGAAAGATGAGAAACGGGATGGGATATTTTATGTTCTATTTACTACAGGAAGCTCTTTGGCTGAGCAATTTGATATGCCTATCATCTAACCCTATCAAGTTCAGATTATCTCGTTAGGAGCAGAAAGATATTATACGTGTTACCGGTACCTTGGTCTGCTGGGTAGAATGGGGTTTTGCAGCAGACTTCAATACCCAGTTGGTTTTCCAACTATCTATTCGGCTTGTTATTAATAGGAAATACATACAACATAACTGACGATGAGTAGACGTGAAATTGTGAGCTGATGCTTGCAAATCGAATTGTTGGTTTTAAAATAGTTCTGGTAGCTTGAATTTATTAAACATTTCACGGAGTAGTTTGCAACATCATAAATTGTTGGTTATGTCATGATGATAGTTCTATGTATATTTAGAGTGTTTATAAGGTATATAATGTTTTGTAAAAACGCGGAATAATGGCAACAACTACTTAGTTCGGACACGAAGTCGTATTTTTTGAAAAGTTCATAGGTTCTTCATAAAATTTGAAATGTACTGCTTAAAATAAAGTATCAACACCGCCCTACGTATCAGCAGGGGACTTGGAATATTTTGAGCTTTCATTTTCTTTCTCAACAACATCGGAATTTTCCGGACGTTCTTTAATACTTTCCTCCGGATTGGAGGAGACCCTGGAATCACCTTTGGCATTATGATCAAACATCATATGAATATGTAATGACGCCAACTGTGCGTAACTTCTGTTGCAAATTTTACACTTGGCATTTTGCTTTTGTTTGTGCTGTCGCTTCATGTGCTTAGCTAAACAAACTTCCCCTAAAATTTCTTTTCCACACACTGTACATGGTATCCGCTTTTTCTTATCTGCTGTCATGTGTTGTGCATGGATGTGCCGATGCATGTCATTTTTTCGTGTAAACCCTTTGGAGCAAATGTTACACATGAATTCCTTAATTTTCTCGTGTACCTCTTTTATGTGTTTGCTTAAAACTCCAAGTGAAGTACAGACCAGTTTGCAAAATTTGCACGTGCGATTTTCCACATCTGATAGATCAGGATCAGCATTCACATCGTGTTTCTTGTGAACATCATTCACCTGCGCCATCAGGTAATCTTTTCGTCTGAATGTCTTCTCGCATAAGTCACAACTGAAATACTTAGTACGTTCTAGATGTACCCGACGAATATGACGACGTAGTGGAGCTCTGAATAAAAACTTCATAGGGCAACGGGGGCACTGATGTTCCCCTCCTTTTTGGTTTTCCTTCACCGGACCGCTTTCTGAATGACAACTTAAGATATGTCGTTGTAAATACTCCTTGCGAAGAAACGATAACGAGCAGTGGGGGCAGTGATGATTTTTACTTTGAATATGTGTCCCTTTGTAGTGACGCCTCATAGAACTTCCATTCGCAAACGTCTTTTCACAAATGGGACACGTTTTGGTGCCCAAAGGAACTCCAGGAATATCAACGTACTTCGGACTGTTGGCCGTTGGTTTGATAACATTACGTCGTTTTTTTCGCTTTGGTTCGGAATTTTTTCTCTTCTTTGATGCAGGTCCCCACATAGAATCATCGGAATCGATGGAGCCCATGTCTGTATCGCTTACTTCCTTCGCATTCGCATCGGAGTTGTTTGCGAGTTCCTGGTTTGCAGCCAAATCTTCACACATGATTTTTAAAAAAATGATTAGGTCAAATTGGTTACTACATTGTAGACACATTCTTCAATTCTGTTTCACAAAGCTCACCTCGGGAAGTCCCAGGTTCCTCATCATTGAAGAAATCATCAACTTCGTCCTGCATTGCTGTGCCATAATCCATGTCGTTGTTAGAAATAAGCTCTGCTTTCACAGGTATCGATTCCTCGTTATTCTCCTCAGCCTGATTATCATTATGCAGGGAACCTTCAGTTTCTATTGACTCGCCTATCAGTCGTAAATTAAGGGATTTCTCCAAATTTTTTGACTTCCATTTTTCCCCTTTATAATCTGATAAAAAATCAAAATTACAACGAAATTAATATTAGCCTTGCTTCCGCTATAAAATAGCCATCTATATTGTAATGCGTTACCAGATAAAATACCTCTTCTTACAGAGTGGAACACACTAGTTCTGGTTTCTGCTTCCCTCCCGCTTCCGTCCACCTCCTCCTCACTTTCACTGACATTTTCTGCATACAACTTCCTCCTCACTTCATGAACCCTCCTGATCATTTTCATAATCTGCCGTTGACTCTCGAGGGCGTCCTTAACTTGTTTCTCACAAATGTGACACAGAGCGATCCAATCAGATGGATTCCCAAATGACTTCAGGTATCGTGCAAATGTTCCACCAGGTATTGGCGTCAGCAAGAGTTTCCTCAACAAAAACGTAATTATCAGTTGCTCCTCAAAACTGTGCTGAACGGTAAACTTTAAACTTGGTTTCACACTTGACAAGCACACAATACACTTTGTGACCCCCATGGCGTCTTTCGTACAATGCTCAGGCGTCTTTTTCTTTAGAGAGAGAGTCAACTCAAGAGAGTTAAACTGCACGGTTCACAGTTAGATATCGACAGCCAACATCGGTTCTCGGAGTTACTGTCATCTGAGGCTGCATTCGCTCTCATTTTTGGGGCGATGTACGAATTTCTGGATAAAATATGTTCATGCGCAAGACACAACACGAGCTTTCTCTACTTTCATCGTACAAAAAATGAATACAGAAAAACAGAGTTTCTTTTCTCGTATATTTCGATTTTTTATTAAATTTTCCAAAACTTCGTTTTCCTTTCCTATTGCAAAAAACCAGGAGCGAGAATAACATTAAGACAGAAAAACAAAAAACAAACGCGGTTTTATAAGTGGTAAACTGACTTGTTTCTGGAGACGATATTTTCTTTCAACTTTTTATACATACTACACAAAATTAATTTGTAACCTACAAAATCGCTACTAAAAATTACACAATAATTTATTTGTTACAGAGTTTTATTACAATAATAATTATCGAGTTGGATAGCTTAACTGTTCTATATACGCCATTCATATATATAGCTTACATATGAATATAACGAACAACGTAACTTTCTTTAGAAAAAAAGTCAGTGTGTACCTACTGAATGCAAATTCATTTATCGTGTCATGCTTTGTTCAGTTTTCATTTCACCTTTTCTTTCTCTCAAGACCATTTTTTTGTGTGTAATCTATTTTTTTTACTTCCTGAAAAGTCGCATCTGAATTGTCAGAACGGTTTTTATTTCTGAGATTTCTGGTTTCGTCTTTTTTTGTCTTGATGACTCGACACGAAAAAATTTGATCATGTTTCTCAAAGGACTCAGAACAATTATAAACTGGTACCAATTCACCTTCTTTTGTTAGCGGGATTGTGTGGGAGTTAATGCCAAATTACGGAAAAAATATAGTCAGGTTCAGGATGTTGTTTGAATTTGTAGCTGCAATCTTGTGAAACACTCCCAAGAAATTAATTAGCTCAAAACGTCATTAGCCTTTGTTCACTTCAAAAAAGAGCGAGTGGCCGATAATGAACTGAACTTCATAAAGACGTGGTTTTCGTTTTTTTTTCTTACAAAACAAAATAATAATGAACAACTATTTAGTGGTATCTTTTTTTATAAATATTCTTCCGAACAGAAACAAAGAAATACAGCTACAAATTTTATAGACCTGATTTTTTTTTCATATTTGGCAATTGATGTTAAGACATCTAACAAGTTTCACACGTCACCACTACATTATTTTGTCGATAATGTTTTTTTAATAGACACGGTATTCGCACATGAACATTTCCAGCATACAAGATGTTAACTGCTTGCCCGTCCACGCCTTATACCGATTGAGATTCGTTCAGTGGTCTCTCAGCTCGCTTCGCTTGACGTATTTAGTATCATTTGTATCGTCAACTCTCCCACTTTATCTTAGACCATTATAAGTGAGAAACAGATTTTTGTTGTCATTTTTAATGTTGGGCTGCCAACATAGTGTCCCCTTATCCGAGCCTTACTCTCTGTTCCTGTTTTTAATTCATAAGTAACATTTTGGTGAAATTTACGTATATCTTTAAAACACGTTATAGATATTGCAGTAATGTTATTGGATTCGTACTTTTAATCGTTTATCATTAAAACCCCTATTTCTAAAACACATAAAATCATAACTCCAAATATAATCTTGTTTTCCAAATAATTGGAGGTTTGCTTAAGCAGGACCACATGAACTGGTCCTAGCTAGAGACGTGGTTTCTCCACGATGTTCATTCAATAAATTTCAGTTAACCTCCGTCATCGTGTGAGCGTTGTCACCATTTGTGTACCATTTGAAAATATTTGAGTACGTTGTAAGTGCTAATATCATAAAGTTTGTGTTCTAGCATATAACAAAATTTGAAGGCTGGAAATTTCATACATACCTGTCTATAATTCACAACCGATAAATACCAATAACGAAACTAACTGAATGAATACAAAGTTATTTTTCTTTGACTGTTCTACAAACTCTAAATTAATTTAGCAACAACAACTGATCCGAAAGGACGTGTGGTGGTGGGTTAGGTTTGTTTAACTTTAGACTTATGTTACTTACTAGAATAACATATACAATTTTAATCCTTTTTGGTTTTCATTTGATGGGTTTCAAGGGTTCTGACTCCTCTGAGACGCCTTGTGGGGGGGGGGGGCTTCTTAACAGCGACAAGATTAGTTTCACACAACTACGACGAAAATCGAAATGCCCGTCAATAATGCAGTGTAAGGTATTTTACGCTCTCAATTATAAGTCTGCATAATGTTTAGCTACCCCTTCAAGCTTTCGTGACTTGGTATTCGTGTAAATACACTTGCACATACATACGAAAGGCAGTCATGTTTAAGTTAATTTAATGTTTTTTCCGCCTACGAGTTGAAACTTAATGACCTTGAAGTAATATCCGAGTCACTCCTTATTACAGAAAATTATATAATTTTTACTTAAGTAATACAAAAGCCGCATCGAATAGGCTATAGAACCCAACAGAGTACATCTTGGATAAAGGCCTGTTAGTTCAAAATTTAGGAAATAAATTTTGGATGACATAACCTTTTGAGTTTCGAATCTCGGAAAATAGTTCTAAACCCATTTTCTTAATCATTCATTGCTTAATAAACATCTCACCGTACTAAACAGTTATAAAAAGATTGTAGAATGCCATGAATGTCCCCCTTTCCGTCGGAGGTAATGCGAAGTGTACTTTAGATGTATTCTTGGGTTGAGAAATAATTGACTTCGCATCATGAAAACTACACTAGGCGATTTTCAATATTAAAAGAAAAAACAATACTGGGATTCTATAAACTGACAAGATAGGTCTCAGAGAGTTTGCTTGATAAATTAGTACATACAGACTAATACTGTTAAATTTTATCAATTAACAATATATTCCCTTTAAAACAGACTTGAATTAGATTATTAAAACCGGTTAATTTTCTTGTGTATTATAGAGTGAGTTTTCTTATACATTCAACGTTAATCCTCTAAAGCTTTTCACTTCACAGCCTTATCATTTTACATCTTCACCTCCTCTTCCAGCTCTTTGATATGCATAAAAAGTATTTGATCGTTGAGATGTTTTACATGCGTGAAAAGGAATATCAGTGCAATTAGTGGGGTAAGCAGACAATACAGTTGAAAATATTATTATAGTTAAAAGCAAGCAGAAATTACACTTAACTTCAATTATACAATATGTTAGCAAACTACGGTTCGTTTTAAATAATACATAGAAAATAAGAGATTTTCAATTTATATTCCTAATTAAAGTACGACTCAGTAAAGTAAAATGTAAATGAACAAAGATAATTTCAGACACAGTAAATACTCCATAAAGAAAACTTCCGCTGTGTACAACTATATGAAGTCCAAACAATGATTCACCCCGATAATTCTTAGAGCGTACAATAATGATTCGATATTACACCCAGTTAGTAATAAATTTGATTCATTGAACTGCGTTATGGTTTCATTATAGATTTGCTTCCTCGCGGCGAAAAATCTCCCCTGTTGTTCGTAGTGCAATTATAAGATTCAGCCTTGTTTAAAAACGTTTATACATCCTCTTTCACAACCATTTAGGGAGAAATGAGTTCTTCGCTTTCTCTGCATAAGTTGTTATCTGCGCACTACTGTTTCGAAATGTTAATGTTGGTAATTTGAACGGTTCTCCTCCACCATTTACGCGACGTATTGAATGGACTGTCTTCTTAACGTTAGCTTTACTCGTAGTTAGAGAATTAGACTTCATTTCAGAGATTTTAGACAATGATTTGCTTCCAGTATACACAGGTCTTCTTCCTGAACTATCTTCATCTCCGTTTTCTTTCTTTGTCGTTACGCCTGTACTGCTGACTGCTGCTGCAAAACGTGTTTATATCATGGAACTGAATTTCCTTGTAAGTAACTAATTTCACAACAAATTCATATTCCATAAAATATTATTCATTGACCGACTAGCTACAGCTACCAAAAACTTGCGTTTAGAAGTCATACATCCAGAGATAGTACGCAATAAAAGCGTTCGACAAGATAATGCAAAATACAAGATGCGAATAAAAATAAGAAATGTTTACATCCTGTAATTCTTACAAGCGACAGCAATACGTATAAATTATATTTTATAAAAATCCCATTGATTAAGTCTACAATCTACTGGGCACTTGGGGTAATGTCGATTTTTATTATTCATTTAACATTCTTCACTGCAGCTGAGAAAGTATTTATACTTGTGGGCATACAGTGAACTGGCAGAAGAAGAAAATGAAAGGCGGATACAAAAAAAAAACAGCGAAGACTGTTAAACAAAATCAGAACAAATCAGAATGGAAATCACCGTTTCTAACTCCCATGTTCCATCCAATAATCGATGTTACTGCGAATATGTGAAGCTACAAGCAATTTACTAGTACATTATTGTGGTTATTAAACTAATTTCAGGCACACTAATACATAATCAACCTCAAATAAAAAGGATAAGTACACTTTCATCAGTCACTCTTTCAGGGAGTCTGCATTTAAGTAACAAAAAATTATTATTTTTACATTTTTAGTATTTTTGCGTAGGTAGGAAAACAAGCCTAGCCTGCTTACATTTGACTAGACGGTGATTTTTTTTCTTCGTTTTGTTTTACGATAAAAGACTCACTCATTTAAAGAACATATTCAAGGCTAAAATGAATTACAATACTTCATTTCTATAAAATTGAGTTGCATTGCTTAGCCCTACCAGTTGCGGAAAAATAAAGCTCTTACTTGAAAATTTATAGAAATACAGATTGTACAATAAGCAAGGTATATTTAAGTAGTCTGTACCAAGGATTACTTGAAAATTAAATAATATTAACAGTTCGCATGTTTGCATGAAAAGGCTGGAAGCAAGGTGCATACTTTTTGCATAGGTGTAAGTATTGGTATATTGACAGAATTAAGATACACATTTTCTCTCGAAATCGTCAACAAATATTATTGTTTTCACGCAATTTAATTGTCTACTTCCAGTGAGTGTTGCAAAACTTGTAGACACGAGTGGGATTTCATTAGTGTCCGCCGAAAATCCAACGAACAACCTGCAGTGTTGTTGGACTTTTTGATTTGACATAGTCACAGCCACGAAGGAAATTAATCGTGTAAATAGAGGTCGAAAAGGTGATTCGATCGAGATATAGAGGTCAGCCATATACATACAAGTTCTTCTGAGCCAGTCACTGACCCTCGCCATTGACAATTGGGGGTATCTCAGATGCTGCGGTATGGTTATGAGAATTCGTAGAATTCGTTCCGGAAGATGTGTCCTTTCCAGACTTTCTTCCACGACTTCTTTGTTCTCTTTGAGGACGCGGTCCAGGAGCACTAACTGCATTTGTTGCTGAGGGTTCATTGCGCTCTTCCTCTTTATCTGCCAATTGCACACAAACCAAAACTGTATCTTACCATTTTACACCCCATCCTATTAGCACTTTTAGCGAAATGACATTTGAAAACCACATGATATGCTGTACTATAATCCTAGTAAAAGAGCGACAGCGATACACTAACCCTAAAATACTTCGTGTCAGATAATTTTAAAATTCACCCTGCACGTTTTCAACAAACAGATACTTATGAAGTTACCCTAACGGTCAATATTCTCCTATGTGCGATACTCACTACATTTAATTTGCTGTTGAGCTGTGTTCTTACCCTCTGATGTGGATGAATGATCTACTACTGGAGCACCTGAATTTGACTTCTTTCCTCCACGAGGAACTGCATTTCTTCTTCGAGAATCTCCGTCGTCCCTATCATTTACACTACAAGGAAATATTGAATCAGTAATCCTGATTATAAGCAATAACAGTATTTTGTATTCAAGTATTGTAATTACTTATTTTCAGATGGAGCATCCTCAGCAAATTGTTCTTCTTCATCGCGACCACGGCGCCTAAACTCTTGATCACCATTGTTACCCCGACCTCCTCTTCCCCCTCTACCCCGTGAAGGTGGAGGACCACCTCTTTCTCTGCTTCCACGAAAGCGTCTTCCATCGCCTCTTCCATTAAGTCTTTCCTCTACGTCACCAGGAGTGCTCTGACGGGAACCTACATGTAATGTGATGAAATTTTATCACAGTTATAAACTGTATTTTTGAATGAAAGTAGGTAAAATCAACTATTACAATTTGCGAGTCGTGTTGGTAGTAGTATAAAATAAATGATGTCAAAGAAATCAGTTGTAGCATCGTAAATTCAGCGCGGTTAGGCAACTACATACATATTTTATTTTAAAGACTTAGCATTAGACAATTCGAAAAGCAATACTTTGGTTTCTTACACGCGTATTACTCAGTAATAGTAATGTATAGCAATAAGAAATAAATAAAGCAAGGGAATATTTGAACTTGAACTTATTACAGGTAACAGCATTAGGGTAATACACAACAAATTTCCAAGTAACAAAATGGAAAAGCGAATAGGATATAGCATACACTAAAGACTAGGGGCAACTGACCAATTTAAATCTTTACTCCCTTTTAAACTAAGAGCTAAATGTAAGGTTCTGACAATAGCAACCATTAAGTTCAGTAAAAACAAGTCAATTTGGGTAATCAAGGAAGCACTAACCAAATAGTGAACACAACTTTGTACTGCAAGCTACGGATCACTATAACAAAAACAGATAATGGTACTCGGAAAAGCCAATTATCGCCGTGCAATAGGAAGATGTTAATTGGAACTATTTGTGATTGACGCCATGTCCATTAGTGAACGGTCTAATTAAAGCATTCATAGCGGAGGATTTCCCACGAATCTTAGATGACGGAAAATTGGGGAAACGTGGCATTTCATGATTACTTCGAAACCTCTGTCCACCCGTATTTGGAAATCGTCCTGTGACATGCCCAACATTCCAAACATAACTTATTTCAATGTCAGTTGAATCTAAGCGCAATACCACACGACGTTCCACAAACTCACTGCCAACCAACCAATAAATGCTCGCATGTATAAGGATAATTTTCCCTTACCATAGCTTCCACGTCCACGCCCACCAGATCCCCTTGGTGGACCACCACGACCAAGACCGCCTCGACCTCCTCTTCCCCGAGAGCCCATTCCGTCGATATCTGCATAAGGCCTATCAGTTCTGCGGCTGGGAAAATGAAGAGTTCCTACTGGTCCTGACCCGTGGTAACTTCTTAACTCCTGGTCTATTTGTAATTTTTCTTGACGTAGCTGTTCCACTTCCTAAAATCCATAAATACATTTCGATTTAGTCTAAGCGTGGCATGGAACTCCGTATGAAAGATTACGTTTCTTCAATGGCTCATCACTTTATTTTCCTCATTTGATTTCAGTCCACTACTCACAAGAGAAAAATCATCGCAGAGTAACTAAGTACATATAAGGTTGGGGACACAACTTACCCGTAAATGATTAAGATGGTATTCAAGTATAGTTTTAGCGTTAGCGATACTTTCCACAGTTCCAACAAAGACGAATGGTATCGATCCATCTTCTCGAGGGATCGACGGGTTTGGTTCATTCTCTCCTTCGATTTTTACTCTGACCACACCACTTTTGTCGACTATTTCTTGAATTATACTACCGTTGCGACCAATCACTTTTCCTACAAGCGAAATCGGAACTTGAATCGATTCTTCATTGTACTCTAGTAAACTCCTGGCTTTCTTCACAGCTTCTTCCGTCTACAATAAGAAAACGTTTCCATATCCAGATCTCTAATATGTATTGAATACTGGTTCGACTTGCATATTTCAGACTATGTAATTTGCAATCTACCTCGCCATAAATACGGAAAGTGCAGGTTTGCTCCTCCAGTTCGATATTGGTAACACCTTCTACTCTCCTTGCCTGTTGAATATTGGATCCTCCACTTCCAATAGCTAAACCCATCAGTTCATCACGTACACGAAACTCTTCCGAGAAACTGGGAAAAAATTAAAATCAGATTTTACAATTCCACCACAAAACAAACAATCTTCCTTCGCCGTTCGAAATGTTTTCTCATCTGACTTGGTTGCATCATAGGTCAGGCCACTACTCGTAATTTATAATCATTGAAACTTAGGTAAGTAAATAAGCAGAAATCAATAAGTTACGACGTTGTGAATCCTTACTTTGCTCCTGAGTGCATTCTCATACTCTCCAGTTGCTTCGCTGCTTCTTCAGTTTTCTTAAGGAGGAGGGCTTTCTGATTTAACGATCGAAAATGCATTTCCTTCAACAGATTAACCTTCTTTACGGTGTCTTCCGACTGTGACTGCAAGTTTGACACAAATAGCATATAGTAGAATGGATCTAGTCGTATTTCGTGCATAACTATTCATTTTCAATTGGTGTCACAAACGTACAATTAGGCAGAGGACGCGTCTTTCAGGTATAAATCTGCACGACCCTGCTCCTGTCAGTCGCTGGAACTCACGATGTGAGATTTCGATTTTGGCACTTGTGGAGAGCGTATTCAGGCTTTACAAAAAAACAAGGGTTACAAACAATAATTGGAATATCTTCATTTATTCCTTTTAAATTCTTCGACTTACTACTCGCATATTTCATCGGGTACGGGTAGCTCAATTTTATGAAATGTGCTTTTTCCAATGGGCGGATTAGGATTCGGTGCACGAGTTCTATGGGATTCCACTATTTCCGTCGATTTCGAATCAGAAGAATACTGAATAACGTACAAATCTTGACGAACAATCTAGATAAGAAATTAGTCACGATAATGAATGATTGTTGCTTTAAAAATCGTGGTGCATAAGCATGTAACAACGAACCTTCACGGTCGCCCGCCACCATCCGCCTACTTCCGAATCACCCGGTGACGAGAATACCTCTACTTCCTGACCTTCCACGAAGGGTCCTTGAGTTCCATTTGACTTAGGTGGCAGTCTTACCCTGGCGAACGGTAAACGCTGTTCTGGTAGCGCACTATTGTCGTCGTATTCAGCAGTACTAAAATTGACCAACACAAAATAACATAACATATATAACGTCAAAGCATATAACGTGGTCTGATTAAAATCATCCACTTTTTAACTCATTAGACTTGTTCTTCCACAACTTATTTCAGGCCACTACTCACTGAGATTAATCATTGTAAATTAAAGCGCATACACAAACAGCTACCTATCTACGTCAACTTACGTGTTGTTTTCGAATGACACCAGCACATGACCATCATCGAAAATTTCCCGAACAAAAGCCTGTAAAAATACATAAAAACACATATTACATTGATTAAAAATTCCCTAAACGTAACCAAATTCCCCAATCCTTTTCGCTATAGAAATCATTCGTTTCTCTGCATCCAGCTTGACTGAAACAGCCACACTCCCAATTCACAAACCGGTACTTGATCAAACATAACCAAACCACAGCACCTTGGAAGAAGCCACCATTCTCCCAAGCCGGTAAATTCCAAACCTCCCATTTAAACTAGTTCCCCTCCTCATTAGACTCCACACGAAACTTGACGAAACCCACTTGACGCCAACGTCATAATTCTTCCATGCCGACCCGAATCCCACCCATCTTTCCATCCTAAAATTCAAGTCGCCCAAAACCTCCATAGCCTACCTCAATCCTTATCAACTCCAACCCCTAATCAAATTCACATCATTACATATTTAAAACTATGCTTCATCACCTGATAGTAGGCTCCGTTTTCCCCTCGCACCTCAACCGCAACGTCCTCCATCCCGTTTATCTCTTATTCCTCTACAAATCACCTTCCCTCCCTTCTTTTCCTCCACTTGACACCTCTCTTCAGTTTTTGTTTCACAACCTCTCCCAAAAATTAACACACTTATAATTAAACAAACACCTTCCTGGAAGAAACTCTCAACCAACTCCACACCGACACAAATGGAAGGGGATGAAAAAGTTCTTATTTTACTCAGCTTTCGAACATTCACACTCGTTCTTTTTCTTCTTTTTTTTCTTCTTTCCTGCCCCTTGACAATGATGCAAAAAAAAAATATTTAAAAAAAATATAGACTGTACAGCGAGTAGTCCACGACACCTCTCTTCTTCGGCAGTAGTATCGGGCTAAAACAATTTTTTTTTTCTTTTACGTTTTTTTTACACAAACAGCAGCGAATTTTACCATTCACCACCACACAGTAAAGTATATAAAAAATTTCGTCAAGCGTGAATGTAGAAATTTTTTTTTGTTACAGTCCTCTCACGCTTGTACGGCAGCAGCAGCATTAGAATCGTTGTTGGTTGTGACTTGTGATACTACTACTCCCCGTGTGCTGGTCTTGTAGTAAGAAAAAAAAGCGACAAATGGCTTGAGAGACGCACACTTTGCGACTAAACACGCCGCTTGTATATCTTGTTTATACTTTTTTTTCAGGGGTATCTTGTGTTTTTTGTATTTTTTTTATTTGAGTTTTCTTTCATAATAAGAGAAAATATATCATAGAAAAAGAAGACAGCATGGAGAAGTGTTTTGGGGTTTTGTTGGATGAGGAATGTTTCAAGTTGGTGAAGTTATGGACTTGGAAATATAAGAAAAATGATGGCGATGATGGGTTTCGCGGTGTGTGTTTTCTTGCGGAAGGAGAAACGGTATGAGTTCCTAGAAAATGAAAAGAAGAAAAAGAGAACAGAAAGAGAAAAAAAAATATTGCTGTTATGAATGTGATGATGATAAGAAAAATTTTCTTTGTTTTGGATTTTTTTTGGGGGAACTGAATGAAATTCCGAGGAACTGAAGAGAATATCTTTTTAGAAATGGGCTTTCTTTTCAAAGGATGGTAGTTTATGGTTTTGAAAAGTTTGCAAAAAAACGAAGAAACATTTTGGAGGAATGGTATGAAAAGATGAAGAAGATGATGACTTGATTCTTTTGAAAAGTTCATGCAACGGAAAACGTTTTCTTGCACCGGTTTTCGAAAATGTTGGTAATGTTTGTTGTTGTGATGAAAGTTGCTAAATTCATGCGAAACACAGTCAAGTTGAAATTAGAACTAGTAACGTGGAAAATTGACAAGAACTATTAATATTGTTGCTATTTTCTTGAATTGCGAATCAATGCAACCTGATGAACGCATTGTAAGGTGTTAGCTATTCCGCCATGATTTCCTGTAACTTTAACTCTCTCGTCGTAGCTTATTTTCTTTCTCTCGTCTTTGGATTTAATGAGCCAAGATATATTTCAGACAGTGCAAGCATATTTTTACATACATAGTAATCAAAACTATCTCAATCCAAATCCGAAAATCATAAAAGAATAGAAAAAAAAAAGTTTGTATTGAAGTGGATGTTAGATATGTTGTAGGTTTTTGCATTGGTTTGTATTGCAAGTTGCAAGTAAAGAGAAACCCTAAAAGCTGACTGCGCTGCGGCAACAAGAAAAAACCATCTGATTTCCCATTTTCAGACAAGAACAGAAACTTTATCAGGATCAGGTGAAAGCAAATTTACGCGTGTGAACACTAAAAAGTTATGGCACAGTGAAAGTTGAGAATAGTAATGAAAAGTATTGTGCGCCTATAATCTAAATTATGAGAATTTCACTGTGATTTCAATAGTAGTTTGTACATACTAAAATGACGATCCACAACGTATACATTTTCGACCGAAACGGAACTCTGATTTACTACGGAGAATGGAATAGGAAGAAGGCGTCAACTATGAGTAAAGAAGAGGCAAGCGTGTCAAAACTTTAAACTTTTAGTTTAAAACTTATTTGATCATGTACATTTTTTTTATTTAGGAAGGGAAATTGGTGTACGGAATGTTGTTTTCATTGCGCTCCTTCCTTGAGAAAATATCCCCGTTGGATTTAAAAGACAATTCGTTCTGCTACCGCACATCGAAGTACAAAATGAACTATTGGGAAGCTCCAACTGGGGTCAAGTTTGTGATGAACACAGACCTTAACTCGCCAAATGTCAAGGAGCTCCTTCGGATGATGTATCAAATGGTAAGTGCTGTATATAAATTTTTCTCTTTTCTCTTACCACTACGACGTACAACTTATAGACAGGTTTTTTAAATCATATAATTTTACGTTTGGCTTTTCAGGTTTACGTTGAATATGTAGTAAAAAATCCCGTGTGTCCAATGGGTGAATATATTCACAGTGAATTGTTTGCTCAAAAAGCTAGATGAATTAGTCAAGTCATCCCTAATCTACACTTCAAAAACCTCGTAGGGAATATAACTTGATTTAAACTAGCTTCTCACTTGTGTCACTTGGATTTTATTTCATAGTTGTTCGATTCTGTCAGTATAGATGTGTATGTAATAAAGTATTTATATAGAATACTCATGCGACCAAAAAAAAAGTTTTTATTTGTTGAAAAGACGATGTTTTTATCTGTCACAATAGTTTGTTGCAAAGAGTAAATCATTAGTTCATTATAATTGTATATAATTAAGTATAATCATTCATGATAACGTTTATAGCTTTCAGTCTCTAAAATGTTTGCATGTAGCGTTGCATTACCTATTGCTGCATTGAACCTGCTAAAATAAAGATTAGCAGACGACACTTGGTTATTGTTTAAACTATTTTGTATGCGTTTTTTGTATATGTAAAATACAGAGAAACAATGTAACTCAAAAACAATTTCATCAGTTAAGGCGGATAAATCTTCATATAGTGAGGCTGACGATATTCATCTTTGCCGAGGGTTATAAATATTACTGGTTCTAAAGCTTTATAGCTACGAAGCTAAATTCAAGATTGTATCCACATGTAAGTGGGATTATTAAATTTGTTTTGTAAAATTAGTTCTACATTGTGGTTTATTTTGGTTTATCTTTTCAAAACTTATTTTAGTAAGGTACGCTGGAGTTGATTTTGTTTACCACAGACTTGTGAGAAATCCAACTTGCATGACTGTTTGAAAACGCTGTTTTTTATTCTTTTTATACTAGTGCTGACGCTGGAAGAGAACTATGTTTTGGTTTAACTTTTGTAAAGAAGACTTTTATATTGCCAGCAAAATCAGCACTGACTAGAACATAACCAGCAGGACAGGCTGAAGCGTGTTTGGTTGACTGAGAGGTTGATTTTGTCAGTGTCGGGGATTTCACCATTCCAGCCCGTTGTTGTCTATCAGCCTCGGCTTCCTTTTCTTTTGCTTCAATTTGTCGTACGATAATATCTGGATCGGGAGCAAACACGGCGCATGTTGTCACTGCGTTGTGAGCTGCAAACAAAGAGATGTTCAGAATTTATTATGCTTCCGTAACTTTAGATTTTTATAATCATTTTAGAATACTTTTATGTACCTTTTATTCCTTCCCAGTATCCGTTACGATCCCTCCTCGCCGACGAGAATTTACTGTAGTCATGATATGTCTTCCAGATATATACAAACTGATTTTCACTCCCACTGACAACAAACTTCCCGTCATGACTAAACGTTCCCTTGATTTGACTTGATGTGTTCACGTAACCCTTGTATTTGCATGTCAACCCTAAATCTCTTAGATCATAAAGACGTATTCGGGAATCGTTGGATGTCACCAGGATTTTATCTTCTCCAGGCATCGGTTCAATGCCCGTAATTTTTCGGCCTGATAACCTCTTTTTCCCTTTGTGAACAATTATTTGCGTGTGGTATTTTAACTGTTCGGTATGGTAAAACATACATCGGCCATCGTATGTTCCAACTACGGCGAATTTCCCATTTTGACAAAAATTAGCGGCAGTGATAAGCTTATTAGGACCAGTTACTTCATTCCATAGGGCTACTTTTTTGTCTGGAATGTTCCAAAGCCTAAGCTTTCCGTCTAGAGAGCCACTTAGAAAGTATCTGTCATCCTGCGGTAAAAACCAAAAGCCACTTAAAATATGAATACAACTTTATTACCCTATCGTTAACTTAACTACATTGGCCAAATCATTTACCCGAGGATGAAATGCGATTGCAGTGACAAAATCAATGTGTTGGAAACAACAAAGACATTCTCTTCTTGAAATGTGCCATAGCCGTACAGTCCGATCCATGCTTGACGATAACAGGAAAAAACTTTTTGACCATGCGATATCCAGAAGATCTGCCGTATGTCCAGAGTAAACGCATAAAGGCCGCGGAACAAATGGTGCACGGGGATCGCTATTTTCACTGCAACACAGAATTGACATTTCGTATAGGAATTCTTTTACATTCGTGACATGATATTGAAGAAAAGTGATACCTTGCTTGCAGCATTTCCTCAACCGAATGATGGGAATGTTGAGACACTATTGACTCCTGACTTGGTGTTGGTGACACTTTATCCGATGTATTTTTGGATCGCATATCTTGGAAATACGAAAGATGATCTTTCAGAACCCAAATTCTGATCGCTTTGTCTTGACCGGATGTAGCCAAGAGCCTTCCACAATTTGAAAATTTCATGCACCACACCGGCCCATTATGGTTGCCATCTCCAGACAAATCTTGGACAAGCTGTAGGTGGTCGAACTCATATGGTCCTTTATGACTATGTGACGCTTTCATTTTAACCAGGGGTTCCTGACCCCCACTCAGCACAACGCCTTCATTTGTGCTTATGTCGACGTCCTCTTTTTTATGACTTTTCTTTGCAAGTGACTTGGCTTTATCTACTGTTTTCTTTACGGTCGACCCAAAGAAGCGCTTCACTTGGGCTGTCTTCTTTCGCACGCTCGACTGGTCACCGTCTTCTTGAGAAGCTACTGATGACTTTTTGGAATCCATTGATTCTTCGTCAGAGTCCCTTTCCTTGTTATCTCGTTCACTGATGTACTCCGAGGTGAGTCTCATTATGTGAAGAGACAATGGATTTATGCATTTTGGAATACGGTCTTCAGCGTTTGATAGCGGAATGCGCTCTCCTGTATCTAAATTGAGTACCTAATTAAAAAGAAACTAATTAGTGGTCAACTCAAATCCAGTATAATGTGTAACGACTGTAAAATGTGATGCTACTGTATTATAATGGTTGTTCAACTTGCAACAAACAAGCATAGGGTATTTGCTCAACAGCCCTTGGATTTGTCATTTTTTGCTCTTGGTTGTGACAATTTTGGTTTGAGGGTAGAAGCTTTCACATTCAGACATTCAAAATAACAAACTACTTTACTATAACTCGAAACTACTGGGATCTATACTGACATGAACAAATACGCAAGGCAAACAGAAAATTGCCGGTGTGCGTCTCAAACATGACAATTATTATTACTATCTACAGTAAACTACTTTTTAGGTAAAAAAGCAAAAACAGGAAGGCAAAATTGTTTGTAAATGTATACCAACCGGATGCAAATCCAATGATTTGGGCCGCTTGTAAGTAAAAGCATGAAAAAATGTTGTAAAAGTATAAATCATGGATCTCATTTACTACAACTAAATTGTACAATGATGAATGAATGTTATTTAGTCGTATGAAAGAAGATTTTTTTTTCTCCAGGTGCGGTGAGCCTAACCTCTCAGGTTCACAATTTGATCAAAAGTAATCCTCATGTTGTTTTGTTAGTTTAGTGGGCATATTGTACAGAAACAAAAACGACGTTCTTTTCCCTTACCTCTACTTGTTCCAGTATTTCCATATCGGAAAGAAATTTCCCTGAATCTGTCCTCGTCCTTACGCTCATATTGAGTAACAACTCTGCTTCGTGTCGTTCCTCCAAAGCAGCCATTGCCGATATTAGCGATGACAAATTATGATTTCCAGGATCCTTGCCATTTGCTTTTTCTACAGGCGTAGGCGTTACCACATCCGCCACTGGAGATGGTGAAGGTACGACATTATTTTCTGCAATTGTTGACGTTGCAGATGTGTTGTTTAATGTGGAAGAGTTTGAGTTTGATTTTGAAGAAGACTCTTTCTCCCGCGTACCTCCTGATCCTGTTCCAGAGGGCTCAAAGGCAGCAATCACGTCTTTTGGGAGTGACTCTGTTCTCCGCAAAACTTTAGGGCCGGAGCTTTTCGCTCTTGTTTTCTCTTCGTCTTGTGCTTTCACGATCCAAATTTTCTGAGTAGGGCTTTCCAACTGCTTGTCCATATCTCTACAATACGACCTAATTGAAACTGTCGGACTAGGTGGCGTAGTCGAGGAGAATGAGACGACACTACTCGTTTCAAAACTACTAAGTCTTGATCCTTGTCTACTTAATACTGCTGAATGCTCAGGAACACTCTCTTTTAAACGGACGTCATCGATTGAGCCTCTTTCGTTTAATTTTGTCCTTGAAGTAGTCGGGTCGATTCCTTTGCGTTTGCGTCGCGGCGGGGCAATGGGAGCTTTCATGGGAGAGTTTTCCTCGTTTCCTTCTACCGACCCTGACTTATCCTTACAACTTGATACAATATCCGGCTCAGGAATTGACTGACCACTATTTTTTGTATTACTAGTTGACGAATCTCCAAGGCGTATTTGACGAAGGCACTGGCTCAGTCCCAACTTGACAAGTTTTGTTTGGAGATGGTGCAGCGGTTGTCTGTGCATTTTGCGGCTCACTACTAGTTCCTACTGATGATGACACTATTGGATTCGTGGTTTGAACGACTGTTCCATAATTATCTTGTGCTGGCAGTTGTTGAGGCGCTGTTGATGTGGAAGAAGACGCATGATTGGAAGACTGTCCTCCTGGCAAACGTCCTAACCGACCGCCCATTGACACTCCTGATTGAAGACTTAACGCGTCATGGTCAACAACTTTGAAAGGATGCGAAGTTCGACCTGATATTGCTCCGTAAAGGCCTTCAACACTAGACGTTTGACTATCCGACTGGGAGTTTTCATCCGCAGGAGCCTCCTCGACTTCCTCCGTATTAAGCCTACGTCGCATTTCCTCCATTCTCTTTCGTCGTTTCTCATCTTCCTCGAGCTCTTCCAATTGACTCTGCAAAATACATATTCAAAGTATTCTCTTGCTTGTTGAATTCGGTTTTAAATCAATCTCACCTTTGATAAAGAATTTAGAGAGGCTTTACTGACGTCATGCGATCCAGTTTGTACATAACTAAGACTCGTCCCCGGAGAAAAATACGTATCGGATGTAACACTGTCTACTTCCGCCGGCGACAACTTTGACAAATCCGGCCGTTCCTCATGTTTCTCCAAAACTTTCCTCGAGAACCTCAGCAACGTCCCTGTATTGGGCTCTTCTGCGTCATAAAACTCATCCGATGAATCATCACTTCTTTCATCTGAACTACTTGAACTTGTCATTTTGAGCCAAAATATTTCCTTATCCTAAAAAAAAGATCCACAGAACAAAAATTAATATTTACTCATTTGCTCCCGAAACAAATCATTCATTTTTCATCCTTACCTATTCTACACAACCAAAACTACGAGAAAGCTACTTTTTTATTTTATATCACATTTACCACTCTTTACCCCCACCCCACAACAAAATCGCTTTTAGAAAGGTTTAACCCTTATCAGGCTCCAAGGTCACAGGGCACCTAACTAAACTTGGCACTGGCTCACCCACTATTTTAACACACTCAAGAGCTGTGCTCGTTTCCCGTCCACAGCTTGATTGATTCTGTATCGGATTTTCCATTCATGCATTATTTCATGCATGCCTAAACATTACATTTAATTTTGAAGGAGATTCATCCTTTTTCGTGTCTAATCAAAAATAATATTTCATTTTTGTGCTCCAGTCCAGTCCACAACGTAAAATGCCCATTCAACATATGGGCACATCACTCATAGCTATCATGTTTACTTGTTTTCGTTATCACATGTACGCAACATATCTCCCCACATGTATTTCTTTACATTTTGTCCGTACACTTTTTTACGTGCATCGTAGTAACGAAAGGGTCAAAAAGTTATATGCAACGGTATAGCACCACAAGCTATAAACAACCGTTAGCGTTTCTAGAACACAATTGGACTTAAAAGCTGAAACTCTTAACTATCATTTTAGGTGGAGCTTATGGACTTGTACAAAAGTTAAAATGTTAGTTATTAAAAAGCCGTTGTTTTAGGTAGTTGATGCAGTGCCTGCATGCAATGCAGACAAACCAAAACTGACAAATGCAATGATTGTATTGCGTGCACCGCGTACAAAACAAAAATAGCAAAAATGCATGCAAGACGCAGAAAAATGGATCGATAAGTAAACGTCGTTGTCAATTCAGCCGTGACGTTTTTTGGGCAAAAAAGACACACGGGAGGTTATATTGGATGGGAATATTTCTAGGGCTTTGATTTGGAGGGATAATTATGTAAGAATGTAAGAGCGCTTCATAAGCATGCTTCCAGCATGGGACGTTTATCTTGTGATTCTCCAATGCAAATGGTTAGGCATGGTATAGCGAGGATTTTTGGAAGATTTGAATGTTGATTGGAGTCTGCACGCACAAATTCAATCAATGTTTCATCTATTACTTCTCATGAGCTTGCAAAAAAGGAAGATGTATCTTACCTCATGCTCATGTATTCCTAATCTGTTCCGCGTTTGTTTTTTCTGGCACAGCAGCAGCAGTTAATATTGCCGTTTTGGATAGTACATGGATGATAGTAACTCCTTTTTTTTGCAAGATGTAAATTCTNTCTGGCACAGCAGCAGCAGTTAATATTGCCGTTTTGGATAGTACATGGATGATAGTAACTCCTTTTTTTTGCAAGATGTAAATTCTAAAAACAACTTCAACCTACTTCTCCGTTTCTCCTATCCTTCCACTGTTTTGCAAAAATTTAGGGGATTATTTTGTGACGAGATGATATGCTAAACGAGAAAATCTTATTATTTTTTTGGGGATTGGCTTGTGTGTGCACGAACTTGCTGACAACAATTAGTCGATTAAGTGTGTAAAAGAAATATTTTGATTGATGATTTCATGCTTAAGTAAAGGGTGTGATTGGTTTTCTTCAAAACTGGCTTAAGTAGTTGGTGTTTTACTGTTCGTGAGTGCTTAAGGCGTTTTATAAACTGGTGGTTCTTGTGTGGAGTGTTCTTTGGAAGCCTGGACTATCATATTTGAAGGTACATTATTATCTTTTTCGTAGCGGATTGTATTTTCTTCTTCTCATTTTAATGGTAGTTTGCTTTTCATCAATAAATTATGGGCGGTAGATAAATAGCAATGGCTATTGGGTTTATTGGATGGGATTTATAGCTGGAATGCCCTGATAAACCCTGGCTGAATGTATTTCAAGTTGCCCCATGAATTGGTAGAAACCAGCAATATTCCAAATATGCACTGAAAATAAGTTTTACAGGAAAGGGGACACGAATGACCTCTTGCAGAAATTAAATTGCGTAGGTGTTTTCCCTCTGAAGTATTACGTACTTGCATTACATACGACTACCTGCCTGCATCCATTTCCCATGCTGTTTTATAGTAAAGTAAGTCTCTACACTACACATAAATTAGAGGCTCTTTAGAGGATGATATAATTCTTATGCGTGAGCGTGCGTTACACACGCCAGACGTAAAAAATCTCTTCGACGTCTTGAAAGAGGTGAAGTATCATAGGGTAGGTAGGTAGGGTAAAAATGATGTGAAAAACTCAAGTATGAGATTATCAGCAGGATGATATTGAAGGGAAGGATGATCATCATCAACCACATACCATTTATGGAATATGGTACAAGGCGAGAAAAAAAGAGAATTGGAAAGCTATGAGCCCATAGTATCATCATCCTACGGATTTTGTTATGTAGAAACCTCGCCCACACTAAAAATCATTTTAGAGGGATGAATTGTTCCTCCATTGAATAATAAATTGTAGCTTAGGCTGTATGGAAGCACAAATCTGTGAGCCAGACAGGTTATAGTTTTTTTCTGGAAGTGGAAATTCGTCAGCACTCTCAATCTATTGAAGAGAAAAGCTGGAAAAGTTAAGCTTATATCCCCTTGTGTGACAAAGTGACGTGACCGATATGCCAGGGTAAGTTAATTGAACTCACCTTAACCTTGTCTGAGTTTCGCACGTTGGTTATCGATTAAACACATTTTGTTAGCTTACAAGATTGGTTCGTAAACGAAGGCATTTTATTGGTTGTTTTGTATTATATATAAACCGAACTCTTTAAAATCCGAAGCTGAAAGTTTGTGCATAGTGCACATATTATATTAACAAGACTAGTATCTACTTCCATTGACGGAAAACACTCGAAATTAGGTAGCCCAGCAAAAAATCTGTTTTACTAAACTATTTAAGTACATAAACTGAGAAGCAAGTGCTAAAGACTATGAATGGGCACGTGTATCTTGTACGGAAAGTCGGATGTGTATAAGCGAACAATAGAAGGAATACTAATTTGTTCATCAATTGACAGAGCTATAAAATCGCGTTAACGAAGATGGACAAAAAATGACTTAGGGAATAGGCTTCTCATGCAATAGACATTAAACTGTTTGTGGTAATTTGAGAACTATATGATCTATACGTGTTTGCTGAGTTATAAACCATTCAGTTTATTGCTT